>JAPYYL010000031.1:2921825-2942132 GCA_028534055.1 Eulemur mongoz
CCCCTGGCACAGGTCCGTCCCTTCTCGCCAAGGACTGTCTCAGCCCAGACTTCCCAGGTTCCAAGCTATTCTCCCGAAAAAGCCTCCTGTCTGCAATGCCCTACGTCTCGCGCGGAGATTCTGCTCTGGCTTGCGAGGGGGTCTCCAAGCAATTGGGGGTGGAGGTCAGTGAGGAGCGCAAGCCGCTTTTCCTAAAGACTGCCCCCACCCCACCTGGTGGCGGGCGCAGCCGACTGCGCTCCGCTGGCTACTGTCTGTTCCGCGCCTTCCGCAGAGTTCCGCGATCTTAATTTCTGTTCACCTCAGACCTCACTTGCTCTGTTTGTCCCACGCTGATTCTCCGTGGATTCACACTGCTGTTCCTGTGTGGGAGCGGTCCTCCAGCGCTGTGGCAGGTCCGGATCCACGGTTCCTCGCTGGAGCGCAGATCCAGGCAGTCACCGCCATTCCGCCATCTTCCTAATTCAATCTCATGTAGTTTTTTGAATACTGCGTGTCACAGCGAGGAAGGTGCACCCGGTGCTCCAGCTGGGGCTGCGGTATGCAGCCTCGGAGCCAGCTGAGGCCGCTGAGCGCACGGCCTGGAAAACCGCGCTAGGGCTTTTGTTTTGGAAGTTTTTTTATTGTTGTTTTGATTTCAGTTCTTGATATTGGTCTATTCAGGAATTCTATTTCTTTTTGGCTGAGCCTGGGAAGGCTATGTGTTTCTAAAAATTTGTCCATTTCCTCCACAGTTTCCAATTTGTGTGCATAAAGATTCTTGTAGAATTCGTAGATAATATCGTGTATCTTTGAGGCATTGGTTGTGATTTCTCCTTTTATATTCCTAATGGAGGTTATTAGAGATTTTTCTTTTCTGCTCTTGGTTAGTCTAGCCAGAGGTGTGTCTATTTTGTTTATCTTTTCAAAGAACCAACTTTTTGTTTTATTAATTTCCCTTAATTTTTTTTTTTGTTGTTTTTGTCCTTCTCATTTAATGAAATGAAACCCTCGCCTTCTGCTGGGTTTGGGGTCGGTTTGTTCTTCTTTCTCCAGCTCTTTGAGTCTATTCATTAGGTTGTCTATTTTAAGTTTTCTGTCTTTTTGTTATAGGCATTTATGGAAATGAATTTTCCTCTCAGGACTGCTTTAGCTGTGTCCCATAGATTTTGATAAGTGGTGTCTTCCTTGTCATTTAATTCAAAGAATCTTTTGATTTCCATCTTGATTTCTTCCTTTATAAAATAATCATTCAGGAGAAGGTTGTTTAGCTTCCATGACTTTGAGTAGGAATGAGAGTTTCTATTAGGGTTCATTATTACTTTGATTCTGCTGTGATCTGAGAAGATGCATGGTATAATTTCTATTTTTTTAAATTTTTTAAGACATGCTTTATGACCTAGGATTGGTAATCTTAGAGAATGTCCTATGAGCTGATGAGAAGAATGTATATTCAGTGTACTTTGGGTAGAATGTCCTGTAGATGTCAGTCAGGCCCATATGTTCTAGCATTCTATTTAAGTCCATTATTTATTTGTTTATTTTCTGTTTGGAGGATCTGTCCTGTACTGTCAGTGGGGTGTTAAAGTCTCCAGGTATTACAGTAGTGTTATCTATCATTTGGTTCAGATCAAGTAGGGTTTGTTTATGAATCTGGGTGCACCTAAGTTGGGTGCATATATATAGATGTCTTTTTGATGAGGCAAAATACGGAAATTGTAAGTTGTGTTAAAAATATTTTATAGGCTGGGCACACTTGTAATCTTAGCACTTTGGGAGGCCAAGGTAGGAGGATCATTTCAGGCCAGGAATTCAAGACCAGCCTGAGCAAGAGTAAGACCCCTATTCCTATAAAAAATAGAGAAATTAGCCAGGCATAGGGTGTGTGCACACCAGCTACTGGGGAGGCTGAGGCAAGAGGATTGCTTGGTCTCAAGAGTTTGTGATTGCAGTGAGCTATCATGACACCACTGATCTTTAGCCTGGGTGACAGAGGGAGACTGTGTCAAAAAAAAAAAAAAAAAAAAAAAAAAAAAGCTGTATACACACACACACACACACATACACACACATTTTATAGAGTCGTGGCTGTCTAGGGAGGCCTTTCCACGGTCTTTGCCTAATGCAATCTGAAAGGTGCCGCCATCATTCCCCCACAGTGCTTGCCAGGCAGGGAAGTGCTCTCTCCTCCTTTGGCTCTCACAGCCCTTGGGCGGTGCCCTCACTGCTGCTCTCATGGGCTCGGTGGGCACAGAGGGTGAAGACAGACACTTAGGGTTGCCCATCGCTGGGCCCTCAGGGAGGCCAAGGAAGCCCAGGGGAGGTCTCTGCAACAATAGCCCCTCGGATTGCAGTACCCACGTGGCCATGAGAGACCTGTACTGAACCCCAGACTTCGGTACCTCCCAAGCCCCTCAGGAAACCCAATTTGGGAACCACTGGGTAAAAACATTCTTCTGGGCTATTTCTCCCTGGGAATATAGAGAAAGACTGGTTGCTATTGGCTCTAGTTTCTGTAAATTTTGAAACTCTGCCCTTTGGGACTCGACAGTGCAGAGCACATTCCTGTTGCATATTCCAGGGCAGCATCTTCAAATTATTCAATCTGAAAGTAACGCAGAAGACAAATATGAACAGCAGGAAGGATTTTATTAAACAAAAAATGTCAATTTTCTTTTCCTTTTATCTCTATAACCATAGTCTTTAGATAAAAATAAAATAAAACAAAATAAAATAAAATGCAAAGAAAGACTGCCAGGCCAGAAAGGACACAAGGGCAACCCACTAAAATGAGTGACTTTGCTCTATTCTGGGGAGGAAAATGAAGCCGATCAGCTCGATCTGGCTCACTTCAGGCCATATCAGTTGAATGCCTTCTGCGTGGCAAGGGGCATATTCAATGTCTAAAAGGATGGAGGTGCACATAAGAGGGAGAGAGAGAGAGAGTGTACCTACACCACACATATTTAACATACAGAAAATATTTGCCTTACCATAGGAGAGAACTTCAAAAACAACACCACTGCATACAAAGTTTCCAGGGTACAAAGTTTCAGTTAGGCAGGAAGAATATATTCTAGAGATCTATCAGACAGCTTAGTGATTATATAGTTAATAATAACGTATCACATACTTAACAATTGCTAAGAGGGTAGATCTTAAGTGTTCTCACCAAGAAAAAAACAAGTACATGTGGTGATGGAAATGTTAATTAGCTTGACTGTAGTAATCATTTCACCTGTATACATGTATCAAACCATCAAATTGTACACCATAAATGCATAGAATTTTCTATTTGTCAATTATACCTTAATAAACCTGTATGGGTCAGAGGGAAACAAAGTGAACTTTTTTAAGCCACCAAGGATTTATCCTTTCTTCTCAGACAGTAAGACCTTTCCATCTAAATAAGGGAAGTTGTGTAGGAAGAATTGCATTAATTCACTCATTCAACAAATATTTATAAAGCACCCACCACATGTGAGGCCTAGAGTAGTTCAGAATACATCAATGAGCACATAAACGCAAATCACTTCTTTATGCAGCTGACGTTTTAGTGCAACTTTTGAAATAATTAAATGATGTAACAAGTTCAATGATGAGGGAGTGTCACAGAGGAGAAAAAAGCAGGGCATGGAGTCAGGGAAGGCCTCATGAGGGACACATTTGAGCAAAGACTTTGAAGGAAGCAAGGGACCAACTCCTGTGGGTGTCTAAGCTTCCAGGCAAATAGACTAGCAAGGGCCTGTCTACTTGTTGAGAAACAGCAAGGAACCCAGTGAATCTACAAAAAAGCCAGCAAGGGTGAAGTGAAGCAGGAGGATCACCTGAGCCTGGGAGTTCGAGGCTGCAGTGAACTATGATCCCACCATTGAACACCAGCCTGGATGACAGAGTGAGAACTTGTCTCTAAAAAGAAAGGAGAGAGAAAGGAAAGAAATTATTAAGGCCAAATATCAGATTACAGACCAGACACTGGGAAGGAAGAAATGGAAAAGATACCAAATGCCCTGCCTATGTGAGTGAGAGCTTACCTCCACAGGTACCTAGCACCTGCCTGCACAGTTCACCACTTAGCCCCATCTGAATTTGAAACAGTCCTTGTCTACTTTGTGTACCACATGGTCAGTAATAAATCTGATATGGCACTGTGACCACCCTATTTTTAAGAGCACCAGGCCCTGCCTATTCACCACCTGATTGCCCCATTTATTTCTGCTGCTGGGGTGGATTTCCAGGAAAGAAGGCACAGCCACCGTAGTAAACAAAACAGGCTAGGTAGTCACGTTGCGGGGCAGGGGTGGGGGATGTCTGTGTCCTCAGCACACAGCCCTGAACCAAACAGGCCAGTTTTCTCTGTCTAGCGTACTCACTAGACCCGGACATTGATCTGGTTGTGTCCATTAACACACTTGTCTGGAGTTAGTTTTGCCTGATAAAGCCCATGTGTGTTCCCTCCAAGCTTACTAGAACTAAAGGGCCAGTCGTAGAGGTTTTAGGGCTTGGTTTTCACTGATAATGTGACTCTAGTCAGCAATTTCTTTTTAAAAGTATTAATATATCTTGTTTCTGTCTTAGGAAGAAAACTTCTCTCTTGGATCCTCTGAATATACGGCTCATATAGTTAACTGTTTTAAAAGCTATGATGACAAATTCTAAGCAACAGCGAGAGTTCAGAGGCCAGATCTGACCAGGGAGACATCTGCTCTTGCAGACCTAAAAAAGACTGTGTAGACTTCATTAAAGGAAAGTGTTAATTAATATTTATTATTTCCACAGAGCACGTTCCGGTGGGGCATGGGGGGGTAGAAGATGGCTTTGTGCTCAGAGGAGCCTACATTTGATCCTGATACTCTACCTGCCTGTGCAAATCATTTTTTTTCCTTTTTGATTTATTTTATTTATTTATTTTTTATTTCAGGATATTATGGGGGTACAAAAGTTTAGGTTATGTATATTGCCCTTCCCCCGCCCCCAACCCAAGTCAGAGCTTCAAGCGTGTCCCTCCCCTAGACAGTGAGCATCACACTCATTATGTAGGTATATACCTATCCCCTCCCCTCCCCCGCCACATCTGCCTGATACCCGATTAATGTTATTCCTAAATGTGCTCTTAGGTGATGATCAGGGAAACCAATCTGATAGTGAGTACATGTGGTGCTTATTTTTCCATTCTTGGGATACTTCACTTAGTAGAATGGGTTCCAAGTCTATCTAGGAGAACTTAAGAGATTCTATATCCTCATTATTTCTTATAGCTGAGTAATAATACTCCATGGTATACTCCATGGTATACATATACCACATTTTATTAATCCACTCATGTATTTGTGGGCACTTGGGTTGTTTCCACATCTTTGCAACTCTGAATTGTGCTGCTAGAAACATCCAGGTACAGGTGTCTTTGTTATAGAATGTCTTTTCTTCTTTTGGGTAGATGCCCAGTAATGGGATTGCTGGATGAAATGGTAGATCTACTTGTATTTCTTTGAGGTATCTCCATATTGCTTTCCACAGAGGTTGCACTAGTTTGCAGTCCCATCAGCAGTGTATGAGTGTTCCTATCTCTCCACATCCATGCCAACATTTATTGTATTGGGACTTTTTGATAAAGGCCATTCACACTGGAGATAAGTGATATGTCATTGTGGTTTTGATTTGCATTTCCTGATGATTAGAGATGTTGAGCATTTTTTATGTTTGTTGGCCATTCTTCTGTCTTCTTTTGAAAAGTTTCTGTTCATGTCCTTTGCCCTCTTTTTGATTTCTTCTTGCTAATTTTCCTGAGTTTGAAATAGATTCTATCAGTCCTTTATCAGATGTGTAGCATGCGAAAATTGTTTCCCATTGTATAGGTTGTCTGTTTGCTCTTGTGACTGTTTCTTTGGCTGTGCAGAAGGTTTTTAATTTAATCAGGTCCAATTCATTTATTTTTGTTTTTGCTGTGATTGCCGTTGGGGTCTTTTTCATAAATTCTTTGCCTAGGCCAATGTCTATAAGAGTTTTTTTTCCCCACATTTTCTTCTAGAATTCTAATAGTTTCTCACCTTAGGTTTAAGACTGTTATCCACCATGATTTGATTTCTGTGAGAGGTGAAAGGTGTAGGTCTTGTTTCAGTCTTCTACATGTGGCTATCTAGTTTTCCCAGCACTGGTTATTGAATAAGGAATCTTTTCCCCATTGTATGTTTTTGTCTGCTTTGTCAAAGATTAGATAGCTATATGAGGATGGTTTTATATCTCGATTCTCAGTTCTGTTTCACTGATCTGTGTCTCTGTTCTTGTGCCAATACCAAGCTGATTTAATAACCACAGCTTGTAGTATAGTTTGAAGTCTGGTAAATTAATACCTCCCATATTGTTCATATTGCCTAAAATTGCTTTTGCTAAACGGGGTCTTCTCTGGTTCCATACAAAGCATAAAATTATTTTTTCTATATCTGTGAAAAATGATGTTGGACATTTAATAGTGATTGCATTGAAGCTGTAGATCACTTTGCATAGTATAGGCACTTTAACAATGTTGATTCTTCCGATCCACGAGCATGTTATGATTTTCCATCTGTTTACATGCTCTACTATCATAAGAGTTTATTTTGAAGAGCTCTATGCAAATGAATTTGAAAATTAAATAAAATGAAATGCACCAGGCCTAGATGGTTTCAGAGGGAAATTCTACCAAAACTTCAAAGGTACTTTCTAAATTGTTCCAGAACAAATGAAGGATATTTTCATGATTCTTTTTATGAAGCAAGCATAACATTGAAAAATAAAACTACAAACCAATATCTCACATTAAAATTGAGGCAAAATTGCAAAATAAAATATTTACAAACAGAATCAACACCACATTAAGAATATAATGCACCACGACCAAGTGGGAATTATTCCAGCAATTCAAGTCACCCTAAACAAAATTAAAATACAATTGGCAAATGGGGAGAAAATACTATATTATAGTATATGTCACAGCTAAAGTGGTAATCTTCCTCACATACAAAACACTATTTAAAAACTGAAGGAACAAAAGATCAGAAACCTGAAAAACAATAAACAAATGACACAAGTTTAGAAATTTACACAAAGATATAAATACGGTCCTTAAATATACAAAAAGATGTTCAATCTCAGCCATCAGAAGAGAAATGCAAACCAAAACAATACTGAGATACATGTAAAGGATGGGAAAAATATACCATAGAAATACCCATCAAATACTCACCAGAAGAAAATCTAGGGTGGCTAAATTCACATCAGACAAAGCAGACTTCAGAACTAAGAAAATTACCACAGACACAAAGGAACAATACATAATGATCAAAGTGTTCATTCACCAAGAAAATACACACCTAAGAAAACCATGGTAAAACACAAAAAGAAATTGATAGAACAAGTAGATGGAAAATCAGCAAAGATGTAGAAAAACTGAATGATACCATCAACAAATTCGATCCAATTGACATTTATGGATCATTCCAACCAATAAGAGTAGCATACATTTTTTTCAAGTGCACATAAAATATTCACCAAGATGGATAATATTCTGGGCCATAAAATACAAGTATTGAAATTGTACAAAGTATGTTCATCCTCTGACCATAATAGATTTAAATTAAAAATCAGTAACAGAAAGATATCCAGAAAATCTCCAATTATTTGAAAAGTAAACAGCTTACTTCTAAACAACCCATGAGTCAAAGTTTTTTAAAAAAAAATTAGAAACCATTTTAAGTAAATGAAAATGAAAACACAACATATCAAAATCTGTAGCATACAGACTCAGCAACACACCGAGAGAAATTTACAGCATTTTTATTGAGAAATTTAGAGCACTGAACAACTATATTAGAAAAGTAATATTTCTAGCCAGGTAGGGAGACACAAGCCTGTAATCGCAGCTATTTGGGAGGCTGAGGTCAGAGAATTGTTAGAGTCCAGGAGTTCATGACCAGCCTGGGCAACATAGCAACATCCTGGCAAAAAAAAAAAAAAAAGAAAAGAAAGAAAAGAAAAGAAAAAAGAAAAAAAGAAAGAAAAGAAAACACTAACATTTCAAAGCTTTCACCTTAAGAAGCTAGAAAAAGAAGATCCTGATATGACTTTGGAGACCTTGTCCAGCTTTTATTTTCCTGAAAATCTTTGTATAATAGAGACAATGTCATTCTCTCACTGCATAGCTGGGTTTGTGCTCTGAACTCAGTTTTCCAAAACAAAATCATTTATTACTTAGGGCTCATACATGGTTGGTAAAGTTATATGGAAAAACAAGGGAACTATTAACATAGAAGTCAGGATATATAGAAACCTCTCGAGAGGAATCTGTAAGGAATTTCTGAGATGCTGGTAACCTTCACCATCTTAACCTAATTGTTGAGAATGCACATGCTCATTTTATTGTTGTGCTCAAACTATACATTTACCTTTATATACTCTTGTATATAGAGAAGGAAATGTGTATAACTCTTAGATATAACTGTAAAGTAAATGTGTACATTTACCTTTATATACTATGTAATGGTAAGGTATATACAAGATACATTTTCTTATTTTAAAATTTGAAAAAATACAAAATAAAATGTACTAAACATAGAATTTTTCTGGCTCAGTCTTTACTCATCTCAGGAACAACCTCCTATGAGTACAAAACATACATCCAAGAACTGCTTGAACTTCACAGTTCTTACTTCTAAGTAAGATAATATTTTTGATCAGATTATTTTTTCCTGTCACTTAACCAGAATAAAGAGGAAATGATTCTTCTACAAATAAGTGATCTAGCCATCTGGGTTTGCAGCTCATCTGGTGAGCACCATTGTTGCTCACCAGATGGACTCCAGAGTGATGTACTGATTTGTAAGTCACTATGCACCTGTTAAAAATGTGGCAGTGGGCTCAGACAGGGCGGGGGGTGGGAGAGTGCATCACAAAGGCCTGGGAGGGCCCATCTCTGTCCTCTTTCCATCTCTTCCAGCAAGCCCATGGCCTTCCTCTCCCATCCTGGGCCTCCCCAGATGACCTGAGGACACTTTCCCAGATCTCCACTTAGGATATTGGGGCCCACGTGGGCCCAACTTGGACGGCAGAGAAAGCCCAGCTGACAGGGGGTGAGGTGTGGAGGCTGGAGGCTAGGAGGCCGGGGAACCTTCCCCTCAGAGGTTCCAAGCCTTTTTTCCTTCCCTCTCAGGTATCCTGCTGGATGCTAACCTCTCCAACTTCTCCCAGGTCCAGCGCCTAGGGCTGCCCCTCAAGATGGTCATGTACTCAGGGAAGGGAGGCAGTGCCATCTGGGCACAGGGATGAGGACAATGGCAATTTGGGTGAGGAACAGTGTGTGGTCTGAGTGGAACCTCAGCCCACTGCCTTGGGTAACCCACATCTCCAAACCCTACTCTTGGACCATATCACTAGAGGTATACATTCAGGAAGGAGGGAGGTGATGATGTCCTGGGAAAAGGAATTTAGCTCCTCTGGAAGGACAGGTTGTTTAATCGAGCTGTCTAACCTTATTTTGCCTCTATTTGCCCAATCTTTTTTAAAGGACGCCTGTAGCTGGTGGCACTGCCTTCAGGAAGAGAGGGAAGGAGGAGCAGATTGGCAGGGTTAGTTCTAAGGAGACTGGGGGACATCTGGGAGGCATCTGGGTGCACAAGTCCAGAGCTCAGGAGAGAGGAGACCTCAGGAGAGGAGCCCTCTCTCATCCCTGGGACCCGCCCACAGCATGACAGCACCCTGCTGGCCCTCCAGGGGGCCCTGGGCCTCTACAATCGGCATGCTCCACCATAGGCTACCTGTCTTGGCTTTGAGTTCCAGAGGTGCCTCGGAGATCTGGAGGGTGAGGATGGGTGGCACCCAGCGGAGTGGGTGGGACAGAACTCTCAGGGCTGCCCAGCCCCTGCAGAGGGCAGAGCAAGGCACTGGCCTGCAGGGGGAATTGGGTAGGATGGTGTTAGGAGAATTGATAGGTGGGAATAAGCAGCCTGTTTCTCTAGGTTTTAAGGTCAGTGGCAGGGGAGGTGCCACCGTCTGCTCTCTCCCTCCAGGAATGTCACCATCTCCCTCTTCTACTGCAATGACTCAGCTCACCAGCCCCTTTCTCTCAGCCTCCCTGGGTGCCCAGACCCCTTCCCACTCAGCCGCTTCCACCAGCTGACCACCCTAGTCTGGCCTCCAGCTCATGAGGTCGCCTGCCATGGCTCCTATGAGTCTGCCACTCCCCCACCCCGCTGGTGATAGTCCTCTGTGCTGGGGTGGGAGTGGGGGATGCTGAGTCCTGGAACTCACAACCTGCATGTTCTCTCCACAGTCTCCATGAAGCCCCTGCTGGCCAGAGCTGTGGCAGCGCTGGCAGCCGTCTGCCTGGGGCTGGGCCTGCTGGCCTGGAGACCGAGCTGCCTGCGGGCCTGGGGTCCTGTGCGAGCCGGAAACTGGGGAACACTCTCCCCACAGCTGACATTGGATCCCAACATGTGTGCACTCTCACTGCTCTGGCTTCTGTGACTCACTGTGTGTGTAGGGAACAAGGGCTCAGTGGGTTCCCTGGCCTGGAAGCCACAGTTGTATGCGTGTGCATGTCTGTGTGAAGGTGGCACATATGGGTGCATGTCCACCTGCATGGTACATGTATGGACATGTGTGTTGATGTTTCTGCACTTATGTGTATGTCTGTATATACATGTCTACGTGTGGCACACACTTCTGCATAAATGCATGACAAAACCTTTTCTTGGTGAGCCTCACTGTGGGCCACGCGTTCACAGGAGTCAGACTCTCACCAGCTTTCAGTGTACAGATGCCCTCGGGGACAGGGCCAGACTGGTCTGGCAGAGGGAGGCTCCCAAAAGATGCAGGACGCACAGCCTGTCCCCACAGCCAGCCAGCTGGCACGGATCCCAAGACTGACTCTGGGCAAGTGATTGGGCCTCATTTGGCAGAGCCAAGATTCAAACCCTGCAGGCTTCATGACTCCCGAAATTAACCTCCCAGGGACAAGCAGAGAGCAGGGGCACCAAGGACATTCTCGCTGGGCTGACCATTGTAGCACCTGCTGAAACTATGAATTGGAGGGGAGTGGGAACCACCTGTAGCTATTTAAACTTAAAACGTTGAAGGTGAGGAGACTTACTGGGTGCCTAGTGGTAGGACAGCAGGCCCTGAAGAGCTCTGTGGGGGACAAGCCCGTGCCTGCACAATTGCTGCTTTACCCCTTGGTCCCCCCACCATAGGCTGGCAGACGGGGTGGGGCAGCTGCCTCCTCCGCTGTGGCTGGGACAGAAGCACCAGTGGCTTGTCAGCACCATCACCTGACCAGACCTCCCTTGGGTAGCCTGGGGTGCTCAGTCACAGCCACTTGCCACCCATTAGATGGGGTAGCTACAGGGAAGCTGGTCTCAAAGAGCTGGTAGGGGGTCAACAGAGCTACTCCCAGCAATCAGGCCCCCCAAGCCCTCCCTTGGGCCTGACAAACACCCCAGCATTCCAGGAGAAAGAAAGGTGCCGAGTTGGGGGACAGTGGGAAAGGGCTGGTCTGGGGCCACCAGCCTCAAAAGTGGTCCTGTCCTCACAGTTGGAGAAGCTGGGACAATCCCTCCTCCACAATGGGGCCACCAGTATAGTTCCCCTTCCTGGCATTGTGGAAAACCCTGCCTTGGGGCCTGAAGGCAGCCCCTCTGGAGAGCCCCCGACCTGCCCACTACCCTGCCATTCCTAGAGATGCCAGCTGCCATGGCCCAGGCAAGGCTGAAATCCCCCTCAACTTTCCAGCCCGGGCTTCTTGCTTGTAGGTTCATGAAAACCCAAAGTGCTAGCTGGGGTTACCTGTCACTGTGAACCACTCTCACCTGGGCTGCCAAAAGTGCACCCATCCTCACCAGAATGCTTGGGACGGCCCATGTAGAGCTGGGGGCCTGAAGCTGGGCAGGGGCCTTCACACACCTCTCCTGCCCTGTTCTGTCCTTCAGGACCCCATGATCCAGCTTAACACCCCCAGTCCACGCATGGTGCTGCTCTCTGCCATTTAATTGGTGCCATTTGTGTGCCCAGCACCTGAACTGTGAAGCCAGAACTGCCAGGACTGTCCTCACAAAGCTGTCACCTGTGATCCTGGCCCCAACACACCCTAAACCTAAGCCTGGAATCCAGTCAGGCCTGAGGCCACACAAGTAGCTAGAGAAACCAGATCAGAAGGGACAGGATGCGCATAAAACAGGAAACAGCAAAATTACTTTCAAAGGGGAAGGCACAGCAAAAAAAAATAATAATAATAAATAAATAAAATAAAATCACAAAACTTTAAGAGAAAAACCTTCACAAAGAGAGAAATAAAACCAGTGTCATATATCCTGAAAGTACTGAGTAAAAAATATAGCACTTAAAAAAAAATTTTCACAGTAAAATTTCAGGATGCTTTCACATCATGGGCCATGGGGTCTCCCTGCGTGGCCTGTAGTGGTTTGGGGGCCCACGTGGCAGAGGTGTGGGCATGTGCCCACCCACATTAACAGGATGCACACTATGTACCTGGGGCTTGCTTGCTCTCTCTGCGTAAGTCACTGTACCCATGGACTTGTGGCAAGTAGCCACCAGGGCTTGCTGCTCCCATCAGCTCCAGCCAGTGACACCCATGGGGGCAGGTGGGGACACGAACATCCCCCTTCTGGGGCCATAGAATATGGTATAACAGCATGGCTGACCTACAGGAAACTGGAGATGCACTGGCAAGGCACTGACCAAGGCTTTTTTCTCTATTATGATGTCCCAGTTTCCTTGACTCCCCTAACTCAAACTGAAGGCAGCTCTCCTGCCTCCCGCCTCTGTGTGCTAGCTGTGGGGCAGGTGGCTCCTCCCCTTGGGCCTGGTCACAATAAGGCAGTGTACTTCTTGCAGTTCCAGGACCTTGGTAGGCTGTTTATGCACCTTCTCCCTGGGCATGCCAGGCAGAGGAGCCGGCCTGTGAGGTGCCTGTGCGTTAGGATGGGCCCCGGCATGAGCCCAGTGTGGCCACCACCTGGCTCTCCATGATGGCCTCCAACACTGCCACGCCCTTGGCAAGCAGGCTGAGCAGTGGGAGCTGCGGCTCTGAGAGTGCTGCCATCAACAGGTGCTGCCACCGTCCCTGGGTGCAGGACAAGTCCTCAGGCAGCTTGGGCATGAAGGGAGATGAGGTGGCCAAGAGTGGCACAACAACTGGACGCTCCTCCATGGCAGTCCAGGGCCAAAGGGCAGCTTGTCAGCCTCAAAGATCAGGAAAGACTCAGTGTTAGCACCAGGACACCAGCAACCAGGTGAGCAGTGACACACAGCTGTCCCCCTACATGGGCTCGCAGTGGTAGCTGATGACGATATTCTGGGTCAGGTTAGCAGCACCAGCTTCTTGGGGTTCACGGACAGGGCCTGGCCACCCAGTCATAGGCATACAGGATCCAGGTGATGAGCTGGCTGGGGTTAGGTGGAGCTCAGTGTACATGTAGTATATGCAGAACTGGAACCCCCACACCCGACCAGCCTGCCTAGGTGGCTGCCAATGCTCTCAGCCAAGGCCTTGGCTGCTCCAAGGAAGGAAACTGCAGAGCCCAGAGAGACGCTGCTGGGAAGGACACAGAAAAGGCACCAGGCATGGGAAAATGCCCACACCCTAACACAGCACCTCTTGAAAGTGGGGCCCCTCAGACCCCTGGGTGGCATAGATATAGGGGGCAGTGTCCTCATGGGTAGTTGGAGCTCAGTGGTGGACATCACAGGGGTCCCCAAGTGCAGCCCCTTCAGGAACCCTGACATAGGACATCTTGCTGCAACTCAGCCCCCCAGCAACAACTTTCTCCTATGATCCCCTGGCCCCGGCATAGGGTGATTATGAAGGTTAACACATTAACTGCCATGCGAATTGTATATAACTCACACTACTTTTAAGCCCAGGGTCTCGTGAAACATGTGTAACTCACATGTGTACCTTGGGAGCCTGGTGGTGTGCAGGCAACTCATGCTGCCACGCTGCAGCATACATGTGATGGGTGGCACCCAGGCAACACCCTGCAGCTGGTTTGTGAAAAATCTTACTTGCAGATGTTCTTATTGTTACAATTAGCAGTCACAATTCTAAAAATGTAAATTAAATGAAGTCAATAAACTTCCTTTTTCTATGTATGTTCACCGTTAAATTACACTTAAGCCTGACAAGTCAAGAAAAACACTTTACCCATACAAACTATTTTTTCAAGTTTTCACATTACTTCTTGTATTAGCAATTTTCAAGTTTTTATATTACTTTTTTATTGATACATGTTTTAGGAAAAACCATTCCACACAAAAGTATGCACTGCACTTGCTGCATTTCCATGCTGTCTGTTTGCATCTCTTCATGGTATATTCCTGCCCTTTCTCAGCTTGTGTTCTCTCATGGCACACAGTACATCTCCTTCTGGTGGCATCCATGTTCCTGAGGGAACAAGTCACAGATGGCATCAGGAGGGACGGCACTGCAGGAGGTGTTGCATCTGTCTGGAGAAGTTTGAGGCAAACTTGTTCTTTGAACTTTGTGACTGAGGTCTTCTTTTTGTTCATAGCTCTGTAGAAAACAATCAAGTTCACCAAAGCTGATCCTGTGATGAGCTCTATGGCTAAGTTTCGGAACCACTTTATGTCACATCTCAAAGAACACGAATACACCTTCAGTTGATCTGAGAGGTCAATGAAGGACTTCGAATTATTATAATCCACAATCATATGTGGTTTCTCTACAACACCTTTTCTTGTTTCAACTGCTTTAGTGTCTTCTCTGTCCATAGTACTTAGCATAAGCACATCTCTCTTAACCTTCCGTTTGAGGATCATGACTCCCATGTCACTTTCTCAAGCTATTACTTCATTCTTGCTCAGTTTTGCCTCACTACATCTGGCGGGTTTAGCTTCTGGTTACTTCTCAGGGTGCCGACCAGATACGTAGAGAGCTCAAGGAGTCGATCAGCTAGGTTGACGCTGGTGTAATAGCTGTCAGTGTAAAAAACACGTCCACTATCTAGTAAACCTTCTAATAGCTTTACAACAACTGAGGATGAAACAGGAATGCCACATCTTGCTTCCTTCCCACAATAAACCTTCACATTCCAGGTGTAACCGTCTTTTAGGCAAAGTTTGAAAAGTTCTATTCTATATTTATGGTGCTTGTTTATATGCTGTACAAAACTCAAATGTCCGTGAAATGGCACGAAACAAATATGCATTGTTTCATCAATACATATTTCCTTACCTGGAACGACAGCAGCCTGAAACCTTTCAGTAAGATGATCAAGAAGTAGCTGGATCTTGAAGAGATGGTCACCAGGAGGACATTCTTCATTGTAAGAGAAATGCCACATTCTCAGAAGCATTTCGAAGCGGTTACGTGATATAAACTTTTCCACTGAATTGTCATACAAAATGTTTTTTGACCAATAGTCTGAAAGTCTTGGCTTCTTGCTAAGTTAAGGCCCATCCAAAATAATACTCCCAAAATTTGCTCCATTTCTTGAAAAGTAACATCATACCATTTTTTTAGTTGGGAGTGGGGTTTGATATTACCCCTTTATAAAGTCTGACTTCAATAATATCATCTGTTATGAAGAATTTGAAAAAATCATAAGGTGTTTTATCACAGGGATTTACTGTCATTTCAGTTGGAACACCAGGGTTACTTTCAGTGAAGTCAAAAATCTTCCTGTGTTACTTCCTGACACTGGACCCCAGGTCAAAGAACTTACACTAGTCACTAAAGGTTCTTGAGAAACATCTGATGAAGAATCACTCTCACTGAAACTGGCAACAACAGCTTGGACTGTTTCAGTAATCAATTTTGAACCACCTTTCCCACTGGAAAGATCCTGCATGTAATGTTCTAGTTTTTCTCGGTGGTATCAGAACTGTCCCCACGATCTCCACTAGGATGGCTCTCCTCTGAATCATCACTAAGTAAATCAACATCTTCATCACTCATGTTCAAAACTTTGTTCACCATTTCCTCCAACAATTCTTTATGCTCATTTTCCCTAGACATTTTCTCTTGAGAACAAAAAAATGCAAAATAAACTTATGTGAGGATCACAGCTCTGGTCACAGAAGCTGTATCTGTTCCAGCCAGCCTGTCCAAGCACACCACACGTGCTAGACTGTATTCTCCAACTACCCCAACTTCCGATTGCGCATGTCCCCCTGAATTTTGCCTGGCAGCTCTTTGAACAAAATCAATAGGATAGTATGTGGCAATGTGACATCACTGCACATACTTAGGGGATATGATTCAGAGGCCGTCATCCAGGACCACTCAAGGTTTACTCCAGACACAAATGAACACCAGTAGAATGACAAAACACCCAATTCTCAGAAATAAATTCAGGAAGTATGCCTGAGTAACACACAACTCATGGTGTGCAGTGTAAAAATCGATTCTAGCACTACGTGAGTTGCATATGACTCACACACAGAAAACAAAAAGCAAATAACAAATTTTTCATTAAATTATTAAACATCAATTTATTGGCCAGGTGTGGTGGCTCACACCTGTAATCCTAGCACTCTGGGAGGCCCAGGCAGGCAGATCATTTGAGCTTAGGCGTTCGAGACCAGCCTGAGCAAGAGCTAGACCTCGTCTCTACTAAAAATAGAAAGAAATTATATGGACTAAAAAATATATATATATATAATTAGCTGGTCATGGTGGCACATGTCTGTAATCCTAGCTACTTGGAAGGCTAAGGCAGTAGGTTTTCTTGAGCTCTCAGGAGTCTGAGGTTGCTGTGAGCTAGGCTGATGCCATGCTACTCTAGCCTGGCAACAGAGTGAAACTGTCTCAAGAAAAAAAAATGATCATTTTGTTTTTTAAAGTTTTTATTTTATTTTCATAATAAAACACCATGGCCCCCTGGACAAAAGTGTTTTTTCCTACTGTGGCAGTCAGCATGTTAAACAATTCTAGTGCTTAGAACAGCACCTGGCTCAGAACACATGCTGAGCATTAACCTGTGTAAGCATTACTATTGCCACCAATAAGAGGCAGCCTCTTGTTCTTACTGAGAGGGATGGCCGGGTGGGGCATCCAACATGGGGGACAACGCATGGGGGATGAAGGGAGGAGGTCAGTGGGGTGCAGGGAAGCCATGGCACCTCCATCACCCCCTCCCCAGAGTTGGGGCTTCTCAGATCCCCTAGTGTTAAAGTCCCGGGGGGTACTGTGTCCTCAGGGGGGATCAGAGGCCAGTGCTGGACATCATGGAGGCCCCAGTGCCACTTGCTGTCCTAAGGCGGACAAGGCAGAAGAGATCTCAGAGATCCCAGCAAAGAAAACCAATCCACATACCCGGGCCCTGTGGGTGCTGAGGCAAATCCCCAGGGCTTACTTTCTAATGCCATCTCCCTAAGATCACTGTCCAGCTCAACCTGGGTGTCGCTCCTTGCCTGGCAGAGGGGCACATCTGCAGAGTTCAGTGAGAGGACAGCGTCTGACCCACCCCTGCTCAGACATGCCACCCTAATGAGCATGCCCCTTGACTGCTTCTGCCCACACTTCAGCTGGGCCTCCTTCAACCCAGCTCTTGCAAGCTGCCTGGCCCTGTAACTCTGGGAAGAGAATTCACCAGAACCTGTCACACAAGCAAAGGTTAGCTGCCACTCCCTGGGACCCTGGTATGATTCGTTGAGTTCATTCTCCCCAAGTACTTCAACACAGCAAATGCTCGCTGAGTGTCAGATGCTATTTAGCAACCACAAACACCGAAATCTAAATTCTGTGTAGGAACACACTGTCCAAAGAGGCAGCCGATCCTCAAATTTTAAACTAATCAAGTAAAATTAAAAATCCAGTTCCCAACCACACTGGCCACATTCCAGGTGCTTAAGACCCTCCTGTGGTCAGCAGCTGCCAGACTGGACAATGGCAGTTCTATGGCTTAGAACCCTTACATGCTACATGTCCCTTACATCTTCCCTATCCCAAGCCAGTGCTTTTCCTCTCATCTCTCTCCCAAGTCCCTACTCCATGTCCCCAGGAATCCCCTCTAAGCCCACCACACCTAATGATCAGCTGCATTTAGTGCTCTGCAGAGGACATAACAGATTAAGAGCCCAGGCCCCACAGAAAGATATTCAGATCTGAAATCCAAGGCAAGCCTTCAAAGAAACCTCCAGGAACCCAGAGAACACTTTCACTGTTATTTCACTGCAGACAATGTTCTCACCACTTCTGACATCTAAGTAACAAATGTAAATCCTCCTAAGGCTCAGAGCACTTGTTTCTTTTGGGTAACTAACACACACACACACACACACACACACCCCGATTTAGCTTTTTGAAACATTTGTGAAACATCCCCTAGATAAATCCTGTCACTTCAACAATGGCCATTATCTAAATTAAGCACTCAATTGTATGAGTTTATATATACATGATTATCTGGAGACTAAGCTTTGCTTCAAAGTACACTGTATTTAAGCTACAAAACCCTCACATGACAGGAGATAATGTTGAGAACGCTTCTGCTTCTTTTTCACTTCTGTTTGACAACTGGGTTTCTGATTAGTCCTTTTCTCTGAAACCCAAATACTTTTTCTCTAGACACAGCAACCGAGACTTGGGATCGCCTGATGAACATCTTCAAGTCCATGAACAGCAGAGCTGGGATTTGGACCCAGGCTGCCTGCCTGGCTCTCCACAGCTATGTTTACTGTATGTGAATCCTGAGTACAACTGTTGGCACATAAACTAGGTTCCAGAGATTTATGTTTTGAAGTCATCTAGATGGTGAGGTATGTTAAACCTGGGTGAGTCAGGGAGCAGGAGCAAGGGTTCTTACCACGATGCGGGTGGTGGAAGGTGGCCCCTCAGCTTCAAGATACACCTGTAACACACAAGAATTTGGTTAGGGGGAGAGGAAACAACCTGCAGGTCCAGAACATCAAAACGGGCCCCTCAGATCTCCAGATGTCAAAGGTCCTGGGGGGCACTGTGTCCTCAGGGGTGATCAGAGCCAAGTGCTAGACATCATGGGAGCCCCCACCTTTCCACAACTAGATCCCAAGGCCACTTATGCTCAGTGACAGAAACCAAGCTTATAGAGCTTAGAACCTAGGAAACACAAAACCCATCAGGAAGGTAAGAACGACCAGTTCTGCTTATGGAGACATTGGGATGTCCCCACCTCCCCAGTGTCACAGGCCCACAGGGGACAGTCCTCACAGGATAGGCCTCTAAACCCAGTACATGGAGAGGGTCCTAATTTCCACTCCTCCCTTGCCCAGTTTTGCAGATTTTTTTCAGCACTAGCAAACCTGCTAGTTATCTCCAGGAAGAACCCACTGAGATGAACAAGGAGGAAGGGAGCCATTCCAGAATAAAAACAAAGCCAGGATGACCAGAGACCCTTGGGTAAACCAGGTTTGAACAAATCAGTTGTAAAAAACATTTTGGAGATGACTTAGAAACAACAAATACACAACAGATGATAAATGGCAGTATTAAGAATTCAGTCTTGGCCAAGCACAGTGTCTCATGCCTGTAATCCTAGCACCCTGGGAGGCTGAGGCAGGAAGATCACCTGAGGTCAGGAATTCAAGACCAGCCTGAGCAACAGTGAGACCCCATTTCTACTAAAAATAGAAAAATTAGCCAGGCATCGGGGTGCTCGCCTATAGTCCCAGCTACTCAGGAGGCTGAGGGAGGAGGATCGCTTGAGCCCAGGAGTTTGAGGTTGCTGGGAGTTAGACTGATGCCACAGTAGGTACTCTAGCCTGGGTGACAAAGTAAGACTCTGTTTCACAAAAAGAAAGAAAGAAAGAACGAACAAACAAGACATCAGTCTTCCAGCAGGCCGAGGCGACAGGATGGCTTGAAGTCAGGAGTCCAAGACCAACCTGAGCAAGAGTGAGACCCCATCATTACAAAAAATAGAGAATTTTTATCACCCTATTTTTAAAACAATTAAACCAACCTTTCCTTCCAACAAATTCTTCATCATTTTGCCTTTGATTTCTACACACAGGTTTTACATCACTGAAAATGCTTTGGCCCTCTCCCTGCAGCTAAAATGTTACATTTATTTTTTTATCTCCTAACCAAATCCATAACCTTTCCATTTCAATTACTCCACTATGCTGCTTTGTAATAACTGCTACTTTCATTGGAGCACCACCTTTCACATGTTCTATTATTCTTACCTTTTTCTTTTTTTTTTTAGAACATTTTTTATTATTATTATTTTATATCATCTTATTGTTATGGGGGATACAGAATTGCAGGTTACATACGTTGCCCATGTACCGCCTTTCCCCCCAAGTCAGAGCTCCAGGCGTGTCTGTTCCCCAGGTAGT
>JAPYYL010000031.1:2942632-2958860 GCA_028534055.1 Eulemur mongoz
TGGCAGGCCTCTGCCCTGTGCTGGGACTACAGTCTGGTGTGGACTGCCCCTCGTCCTAGGAAATGGGGTGTGGCCAGAAGAGTGCCTGCCCCCTTGCCCGTCACGCAAGGCATGTTTGTGGGGAACCTGGTGCTAAACCATTTGTAGATGACTTGCTTCTGGGTTGGGGTTTTGAATGTAGCAGACCAGCTCCCTTGCTGTGATTAAGTGAAAGCCCTCCATGAAAGCGTTTGTCCCGGCTGGTGCGTGCGCGTCTGGCCAGCTTTGCCCACGGGTTGTGGGTCTCTCTGAGTCCATCGTGCCTCTGGGCTCCTCTCCTTATGCCGTCTCTCTGTGCTGTCCCCACGCTCGGGCTTCGGTGGGGGTGGGTGCCTGGGGAGTCACGGTGTTCGTGGTGGGTGGGGGGAGAAGGTAGGGGCAGCTCAGGTGGACGCTCTCCCCGCTGCTGGGGCTAGTCCACCGGGCTGGGACCGGGGTTCCCGGGAGAAGCCTGGCGGTGGTGGGGGGACTGGGTGACTGAGGCGGCAGCACCGGTGGTCGACGGAGTGGGCCTCGCGTGGTGCTGCTTTTGTCCCTGGGGGGGCGGGGGAGGAGTGCTGCGCCAGCCGATGGGGCGGCCGGCTGGCTCGGGCCTCTCCCCATACCCCCGCAGTGGTGGAGGGGGTCATTTGATCCGGACCGCCTGCCTCCACTGCTTGCCCCTCTTCCACTCCCCGCTTTTTTTCCTCCAAACACAATCATCACGCTCACGAATTATCCTGGGACCTGGCGTGACTTTTGTCACCCACCACCTGGCAGTTGACCAGATGTCATTGGTACACGCTGCCTGGGTACTCGTTCGCTGGTTGACCAGATGTCCGGTCTGTGACAGCCATTGTGAGGGGGAAGTTTTGGGATGGATTTGGTCTCTTTGGCCCCACTGCCCCTAGGGATCACCCTCCCATCAGTATTCTTCCAGCGCAGGGTGAGGGGCGCACCAACCGGAGTTTTCCTCTGCGAGTTTGTGTCTGCAGTTTCTTGACTTGCTCTCACTCCATTATGTGACCAACAGTGTGTCTTTCTTTTTTGCCCTTTTATTTTATTTATTCTCTTTTGCCTTTTCCTGCCCTCTTTTTCCCCTCTGTATTGATGGTTTTACGTCACCAGAGTGATGTGCCCACACACTAGGAGGCACATCTCACCCGTGCATGTGAACACGCAATCACCACGTTTATGAACTAGAAAGGGATCTGGTGTGACTTTGCAATTATTTCCCCACCCCTTCCCCCGTGCTGAGAATGTGCTTCCCCGTACTCGTGTGCCCGCCTGGGAATCGGCTGCAGACACCATGGCCCCGGGTCGACCACATGTTGCCATTGGCCTCCTTTGGCACTGTGAGTGCCCTGGCGTCCAACAGATGTTTCTGGCGAATTGGGACCATATGGTACTGGTGGGCGCATGGTCACTAGGTGTCGCTCTGAGCTCAGTATTTCTTCTCATGGTAACTTTTGTCTCTTTTTTTAAAATTTCTTTCTTCTTTTTCCCTGTTTCCATTTTCCCTTTTTAATCTGTTTCTCTCTTTTTGTTTCTTTTTTTTTTTTTTTGCGTCAGGTGGGTGATGTGTGTGTATGAAACGCAGTGCGAGGGAAAAGACACATCTCACAGGTGTGCGTTCACACCCGATCATCATGCTTCTGAGAACCCACCGATGGATCTGGTACCGACTTTTTAATTGTTTTCTTTTTTCTTTCTTTCCTTTTTTTTTTTTTTTTTCACAGAGTCTTGCTCTGTTACCCTGCCTAGAGTGTCCTGGTGTCAGCCTAGGTCACAGCAACCTCAAACTCCTGGGCTTAAAGCCATCCTTCCACCTCAGCCTCCCGAGTAGCTGGGACCATAGGCACGTGCCACCGTGCCTCCCTAATTTTTTCTTGTAAGGCTGGCGGTGGGAAACTCCTCCCCAATAAAAAAAGAAAAACTCTGCTAAAGGCAGATTACTTTCTGCAGTGGTAGGCAAAAGCCTGCCTCAGAGTTACATCCTGTCATTACTGGCTGAACAGCCCAGCCCAGGCTCAACCACATCCTGCTTTCTGTGACCTAGGCACTGGGCTGAAAATAGCACCTGCTGCCATTCCCAGAAAAAGCCCCCTCCACTTATGACCCTCACCACATATAAAACCCTTGCCTCAGTCTCAGACAACTGCGACTTCCTGAGTCCCAGAGCGCTCCAATTCTTCCGGGGCTCAAGAACCTCACCCGGGTCCCTCCCTTGGGATCCATTACCCTCACCCTGCAGCACTCCAATAAAGCCTCTTTACTTAACCCTTTCAACTTTACTCGTCTTTCTTTCTCTGGTGCTGACCATCCAAAAACCTTACATTTATATATTTATTTTTAGTTGTCCAGATAATTTCTTTCTCTTTTTTAATAGAGACATGCTCTCACTCTTGCTCAGGCTGGTCTGGAACTCGACCTTGAGCGATCCTCCCACCTAATTATGGGTAGCTAATAGCTATATATTTTTCAAGTGGGTGATAGAGTCTGTCTCCCTCTATCACCCAGGGTAGAGTGCATCCTTGGTCACTGCAACCTCAAATGCCTGGGCTCAATCGATCCTCCTGCCTCAGCCTCCTGAGCAGCTGGGACTACAGGCCTGTGCCACCATACTCACCTCATGCATGTTTCTTCCTTCTTTCTTTCTCCTCTCTCTTCCTTCCTTCCTTACTTCCTTCCTTTGTGTCTCTCTTTTTTCTCTTTCTTTCTCTCTCTTTCCTTCCTTCCTTTCCTTGTCTCTTTTTTCTCTCTCTCTCATTCCTTCCTTTCTTCCTTCCTTTCTTTCTCTCTCTTTCCCCTTCCTTCCTTCTTTTCTTTTCTTTTCTTTTCTTTCTTCTTTCAGATGAGGTCTCAGTATATTGCTCAGGATCCTCTCCAACTGCTGAACTTGGGTGATACCCCTGCCTCGGTCTCCCAATGTGCTAGGACTACAGGCATGAACCACTGCCTATGTCTTTATAGGGTACATGTGATGTTTACATACAGGCATATTGTAACGTTTTTGGATGGTTGGCACCAGAGAAAGAAAGAGTCGAGTTGAAAGGGTTAAGCAAAGAGGCTATATTGGGGGAGCTCCCAGGTGAGGGTAACAAGTCCCAAGGGAGGGACCCCAGTGAGGTTCCGGGGCCCAGGGAGAAAGCAAAGAGGCTCAGGAAGTCACAGTTGTCTGGGACTGAGGCAAGGGTTTTTATATGCAGTGAGGGGGCTTGCTTTTTGATGAGGGTGCTTGTTTAAGTGGATTATCAAGTTCACAGTAAGCAGGATATCTCTAGGAGTGCAACAGGATGTCTCCAGTGTTGGGTAGACAGCGTGCAGGCTGGGTGTGCTGCCAGTCACAGGATGTGGCTGGGTCAGGTGCTTGTTCAAGCAGAAAAGTGGAGCTGACTCACTGCTTAGGGCACAGGGGTTTGTAGCAGGGAAGAAGGCTACAAGGCCCCCCACCAACCTTACACATATAATGTGAATTAATCAAATCAAGGTAATTGGGGTACCCATCACCTCAGGCATTTAATATTTCTTTGTATTGGGAACATTCCGATTCCACTCTCTGGAGTTGTTTCAGATTATACCCTACCAAACTGATGATTCCTTTGAGTCACTTTGTCATGTTCATCGATATTATTCATTTTCTCTAACTATCTGATTATAGTTTCACACCTGTGAGCAATCTCCACTTTACCCACTGACCCTCACCCCTACCCCGTGCTGCCTTTCCTGGCCGCAGGTAAGGGCCATTCTACTTTCTGTCTCTGTGAGATCGATTGTTTTTAACATTCAGCTCCCATGTAGGGATGAGAACATCTCCCTGGCTCTTGACATGGAATCCAAAGACCATAAAAATTTACCCTTTTGCCATCAAAAGCCTACTTCATAAATGCAGATGGTTATGGCATGGCACCTCCAAAAGTGAAGTGGGCTCTTTTACCTACCAACAAAGTACTCCCAGCATTTTACTGAGCTCCAGAAAGTCCTGGAGAGATAAGAAGTCCATTAACTGTTGCTTTGGCAAACTCAAGCACCCTGGGTGTTCACAAGGCACCGCATGACTTCAGTGACCTGAGCGCCCACCATGGGGGGGTTTAGTTGATGACTAGTTCTTCTGGGGAGCACCAAGGGGGATTCTCACACTTGTACCCCCTTTATCACTCCTGGCTGTTTCCTCCAAGTACCTGGCCGGCCAGTGAGTCAAGAGTAAGTGCTCACAATCTGGAAAGAATAAGCTCAGTTCATTCATTTTTCAGCTTAGGACTGCTCTGACAAATGTATCTCCACTGCAAGGGATGGGGCTGGTCCTAGTGAGCCCACCCACAGCCCAGGAAGGGAAGATTTAACACTTAAGCACATGAGCACCATCTTTTTCTTGAGCAAATTTCTTAAATGTCTGGCTCATTGACCTTTAATAATTATAAGCTTTCACTAACTTACTTTGAGAAATGATTACAAAGCATCATTGAAACTTTTTATAAAAACCAGAAAGTAATATCAGAAAGTCTTGTAAGGTAAGAGCTGTTGCTGACCCTGTTTCCTCCCTTTCCTGGCCATACAGAGCTGGGCCAAACCCTGTTTTACTAGTTCGGAGTTATCTTCCTCTGTGTCCTCACTGGCCCTCCCCTGCCCCAGGGGCCAACAGCAGGGGTGGCTCTACGTCATGCCACTTTAGAATGACCCAGTTACTGTGGGAATCATTTGGAAACTCTCAAAGGTTGTTTGGAAACCTCTAAAAGCCTGTTTCCTTTCCCAGCACTGGGCTGTAAAATGATACTGACCTGTCCAGTGGTGTCACAGAGCTGGAGTCTCACAAGCCACCCACCCACAGACACCACAGCTTAAAAACAAGACCCAAATGACAATCAGGAGGTGGCTTTTAACTCCTCTCAGAAGACTGATAGTTTCAGCTTGCCCTGTGATTCTCACTCCAAACCCCTATTCTAGGTCCTCTAATAAATTAAAAACTTGCCTAAAACAGGGAAGCCCTTTAGAGGCATTTTTATAACTGAAACTTCCAGGGCCAGCAATTCCTCCTGTGCCACCAAAGAGGCAGCAAGTCCCTGAGCCCTTTCATAGTGCCCAAAATTTATTTTCCCATCACACTTGTTTCAAAGGACCTAAAAACAACACTGGGCGGGTAGGTGGGAAACAATCCTCCAGTTTGAAATCAATGGAAAACCTCACAAATAGTTCTGTCTTCCCTGGGGAAATGCTGCCTGACTTCAGGGTTTATCATACAATGCTAGTTTGTTTTAAGAACATGTGCAAACACAGGCTGCCCACATCAGTCTTGTTTGACAAAGAGGGCACTCCTTATCTCTCTGTCAGTTCAAAGAGAAGATTTCAAAAGAAAATAAAAAATGGAAAAAGGGCCGGGCATGGTGGCTCACACCTGTAATCCTAGCACTGTGGGAGGCTGAGGCAGGCGGATTGTTTGAGCTCAGGAGTTAGAAACCAGCCTGAGCAAGAGCGAGACCCCGTCTCTACTAAAAAATAGAAAGAAATTAACCAGACTACTAAAAATATATAGAAAAAAAGTAGCTGGGCATGTTGGTGCATGCCTGTAGTCCCAGCTACTCAGGAGGCTGAGGCAGTAGGATCGCTTGAGCCCAGGAGTTTGAGGTTGCTGTAAGCTAGGCTGATGCTACAGCATTCTAGCCTGGGCAACAGACTGAGACTCTGTCTCAAAAAAAAAAAAAAAAAAAAAAAGGAAAGAAAGCTTGGCCACCTTCCTCAAGGATTTGGGTCCTTGTGGAGGGGGAGAGGTGTGCTGTGCACCATGGCGAGTCATGGAAGCTTCTATTTTAACTAAAGTCTCAGTTTCATCTCTTTCTACAGAACTTTCTAATTGTTTATAAATGTTATACGGGCCAGCTGGGGGTGGGGGCAAGAAAAGAAACAATACCCTGTGGTGGGAACCCACTAGAATAGCACTTTTTTTATGTAGGGTAACTTTGAGTTGAAAGAAAGGTCAGAGAAGCAATTCTTCTTCTTCTTCCTTTTTTTTTTTTGCAACACAGTAAATGCCTCACATCAGCGTCTGGGAATTTTTACTTTTTCTTAAATTTCAAAAAGATCTGAAAAATCAAGATAAAGGGCTCCTCTGTCTTTGTATCCACCAAACCAAATGACACAGCACCCCACACATGAGAGCTTTAAGTAGCTTAAGGAGATACTGCAAAGACAGAGACAGTCAGAGACAGAGCCAATGCGAGTGAGCAGGACAGGGGCAGAAAGGGACACAGAAGGGAAAGAAATGCTGTTTTCTCTCCAGGTTTCATCCAAATCTGTGTCTTCACCGGGGCCGCTCAGGCTGTTTCACTAAAGCCAGTATTTCCCGGTGTCTCTGCGGCTTTTTAAAGTGGAGATGCCCCTTGCGAGCTGAGCCTCCTGAAAGGGAGGGACCGACACTGAGGGCCACAGGTGAAAGCACCTGCGCGTAGCCTTCCGATTGAAACTCAGCAGCGGCGCCAGCAACATCGCCCTGACAAAACTTCTCCATGCAGCAAAGTCACCAGGTGGCCTGAACTCCACCTGCTTTACTCCTGCTTATCTGTTACTACGTTCTGCGTTCTGTGGCAGTCTCTTCCAGTGGCTCCGTGCCTGCGCCGTCCCCAAGGCCAGAAAACGTCCTGCACTCCGCGCTTGCTCGGTTCTGGGCTGGAGCTGGGCCTTAGGAGCCCTCCGCCGGCAGCAGCCACGCGCCCCCACCCCTGTCCCCAGCGCTCCCAGCCCTGCTCACCCGACAAGTGGTGGAAGGCCTTGGGAACGTCCTCCGTGGGGTAGCGGTCTTGCCCAAGGTGCCGTCACCGATCACCACGCACTTGACACTGCGCCCCTTGGCACCGCCCGCGTGTTCCTACCCATCTCCAGACTCCCTGGACCCGCGTCCCCCGCATCCCCCGCGTCCTCCGTGCTCCCGGCGGTGGGGCACGGGCATCACGCGATCCCCTGCTGCGGGGGCATCGGTCCGCGCTCTCACGTGCAGGAGCGAGTGAGCAGGGCCCTGCCCGACTGCCTCTCCGCCACGGAGGGCTGCGGGAGGGAGGAGCAGTCACCGATCGCTGCGGGTGCGTCCCCCGCCTCCGAAGGCCGCCATTCTAGGCCACAAGCCTTGGAGACAAAGGCAGCCGGGGAGGGTCGAGCCTCCGTGTTGCAGCGGCGCCACCCGGCTCTGCCCTGCGCTACGGGAGGACGGAGGCCCGAGCGCTCTGTCTCCGCCGGGCTTCCCAGGATAGGGCGCGTGGGGGACGGGCAGAAGAGGAGGGGAAAGAGGCTAGTGTGGCAGAGGGGATCAGCCCACAGCCAGGCCACAGCTCCACGGTTCTGCGCAACGTGGCCCTGCACCAGCTCCCAAGGCGGCACAGCCGCCGGGCAGGCGAGGCTGCGGACATGGGCGCCAGGGGACCTGGAATGCATATTCTGGGCAGCTTCCTCCTCAGCTCCTGAGACTGCGACCACCGCTCGACTGGCCAGCCAGAGCCGTTCTGCTTGCTGGCGCCCATGAGAGCCGGGGAACCTGAGCTTCTTTCTTTCCCCTCCATGCAGCCGCCCGCCAGCCACAGCGCTCCACCCAAGGAGGACAATGAAGTGTTCTGGCGGCACATCCTGTAAATGAGACTGAATTAACAGACAACCTTTTTTTTTTTTTTTCTTTTTAAAGTCTACTGTCAGTCGTGTGATTTTTTTTCATATTAAAGCAAAAGGATGCCAGCCCCATTGTTAATGCTCATTGGACTTTTCCTTTTGGCATGCCATGCCCCTCTATGCGTGGATGGCCCAGCAGATTTCCTTATGGCACCCATTCCTTCATTTACTTAAATGTAATTTGGAGACATTAATATTATCTGAAAAAAACATTCCGTTTATCTTTGAGTCCTTTCTCTCTCTGCCTTCTTCCTACATGTAGCCAACAGTCCATTCAAAAAATGAGATGTCTCTTCTAGGCCTAGACAGAATACAAAGACTGCTGGGGATTTACACTGTGGTGTGAGGAAAGCCACATACTATTAATATGGATGCAATACTATTACTAGTAGCAGTAAAAATAACAATAGCTAATAAATATTGAGCTTTTATAACGTGCCAGACACTGTTGTAAGCCCTCTGCATGAACTAATTCCTGTAATCATAACATTCCTTATACCCATTTTACAGATGAGAACACCCGAGGCACTGAGATATGAAGTAATGTATTTGGATTCCACAAGCTAATAAGTGGTAGTGCCAGAATCCAAACCCAAGGAGTCTAGCTCCACAGCCTCAGTTTCTAACCAAGATCCTGAAGGCAAAAATAAGCCAGTGTGATAAAGTCAGACTTGGAAGTACTGCTGTGGCTGGAATGCAGAGATGGATTTATCAAGAAGCTAGAAGCTTGAATCCAGGGCCCCTGACTTACAGAAAGCATCTTCCAACACCCTGGGAGAACTAGCAATGTGCGTACATGGTAATATATTTCTGTAAATTTTGCAAATAGATATATTTTAACCACCACAAGTTAAGTGCACAGTGCCTTTTTAGAGGGCAACTCTATCCTCACATTGAGGAGCTTTCAAATAAACACGTCCATTTTGGGGATGAAGCCAAGGAAAATGAGTTTAGGGAGACATTTTGTTTGGGTTTAGAAGGATATAGAGCCAGGATGAGGGTGAGGTAAGGGAAGTGTCAAGGGTGCAAATTTTCAGAGGACTCTTGCTCTCAGGAGTGAATGTTGCACTGCGTGAATCTGAGCTCCCTTAAGTTTTGAGCTGCAGGTGCCTGGCTCACCTCCCCCTCTCCCTGGCCTTGCTTGGCTCTATCTATGTGGTTTACAATTCTGTGCAGCTGTGTCATTGCTAGCCATCCAGATATAGGAATGACTCCCAGTGACACACCTGCTACCCTCTCTGAGAGTCTCATTGGTGTCTACCTGAACTGTCCTACCTGTAGGGATCATCCCTGGGCAAGAATTGGCTTTAGCTCAGAGTCAGCGAAGCTGGATGTGCTTCTTGGGTCCAAAGGTCAATAGGGCCGGAATGCTCCTTGAGGCCAGAAGTCAATGGGTCGGGACACAGCCCATTGACTGCTTAATGCTTCCTGGAGCTAGAGGTCAATGGCCTATTGAAATAGACAAACTGTTTCCTATGGCAAATAGCCAAGGTGTGTCTCATTGTCCTCCACACGAGTAATGAGGTCCAAAGGTTAAGATGCAAACGTTTGCCTTCCCTTGAGCAATTTCCATAAGAAATGGAAAATGTTGCCTCAGGGATCTAAAGATAGTCACGTACCAGGAAGTAGCTGCTGGACAAAAGCAGTATAAAAATAAAGCAACTGGTGCTTTTCAGTACTGCAGTCTTTTACCGTCTTTGTGCATTTGTGTGTTTCTTTGTGTGTCTGTATGTATGTTTATGTGTTCATCCCCCGTTCTGTAATTGGGCTGCAACACTACCCTCCCCAGCTGTGGAAGGGTTCCAATAGCAAAGGACTAGCAGAGTTTCAGAGGAACAGAGCCGGAAGCTAGTCTGTGGCAATTCTTTCCATCATAAAGCACATAGCATTGTTAGAGAAGGTTTGGCTTTCTCAATTAAATCTGCTTAAAAGGGAAATTCTCTCCTTTAAGTAATATGCCTGTACTCTAAGTGCAGCAGATACAATTATAAATGCACCATACATTTTTAGAGGGGCTTACATGCAATAGAATTGATCTGAATTCTTCCTGTTTGTAAGGACACAAAACTGTTGTAGCACCACAAAGAGAAAATTCACCTGTGTATGAAATGTTTTTCTACTCTTCCTACAGAAAATATGTTATAAAACTGAAGAAGTGATAAAAAGGTATACAACAGAAAAATGTAGGCAACAGTAATATTACACAGGTGTTTCAAACAGTTCATTAAAATATTTTTTCTTATGGATTTTGTTGAAGTTTATGTTATTAGCCTAATTTTAAAATTTGTAACTTGTGATGCATTTCTCACTAAAAATTTATTTTTTGGAGACAGAGTCTCACTCTGTTGCCTGGGCTACAGTGCCATGGCATTAACACAGCTCACAGTAACCTGGGCTCCTGGTCACACTCCTGGGCTCAAGCAATCCTTTGGCCTCAGCCTCCCAAGTAGCTGGGCCTACAGGCATGAGCACCATGCCCAGCTAACTTTTCTGTATATTTTTAGCTGTCCAACTAATTTCTATTTTTAGTAGAGACCCAGTCTCACTCTTGCTCAGGCTGGTCTCGAACTCCTGACTTCAAGCTGTCCTCCCACCTCGGCCTCCCAAAATGCTAGGATTACAGGCATGAGCCACCATGCCCAGTCACTTTTGTATCTTTTGACATATTTAAGAAATGTGTTAAAATAAATGTTTAATTGCTTGATATATTCCTCAGTAGGGTGTCATTTCCATCACCAAATTCAATATAAAGCAGTTTTTCCTACTATTTATAACTTTTTACTATTTATCCATCTTCCATAAGTGAGTGATAACAGAGAATCAAATCAGAAGAGCATGGTTTCTGGATCTTTCATATACCCATGTGTGTTCATTCTTTAAGCCATAACCCTTTGCCTTGGACACATTACTCTTGTTTCTTTACTTCAGCGGTGCTCCAATTTTCTAATATCCTGTAAGAAGAAATCAGTTAGAAAATTACTTTTCTCAAACTGCAGATTCTCAGGTGGGGTGTCCATTGTCAACATAGCTGGACTGCTCTCGAACTCCCTTCTCCATGTGGTTCTGGGCTAAAGTTGTCCAATGAGATGTGCTCCCTCAGAATTGGGAAGCCTGACGGGTCCTGTTGTCAAATGTGATAATGGACAATGCAGAGGTGCCAGCATGTCCTCACCTGCCTCCCACATCTTCCTGCTGGCTCCGCTGGCTCAGAGCAGCCCCCAGCCCTTGTTCAGCCACTGGGCCCACAGAATCTGCAGCTCCCATGCCCTGTGCCTCAAGCTCCCCTTTCGCAGATGGCCAGCAGTCACACCTCTGTCGCTTACTGGTTTTTCTCCAATCTCCAGCTGGTACCCTGCACAAGGGCTTCAGTTGGATGGGATTAGGCACTGATTCCCTCTGAACTTTCCCCAGTGACTCCTGAACCCATGGAAACTCTCCTCCCTTATCCTTGTGCCTGGGAGTTGCTCTGATTTCCTGACTGAGCCCTAATTGATGGTCTCTTTTTTTGCCCCCTGGGGGTGTGATCCTAGGAAAAAAAAATGACAAGGAAAATAGTTGACATTTTTCACTAGAGAAGATGGGAAAATCATATGTCACCAAACCACCAGCTGGGCCAACAGTGGGTCCTTGGCAGTAATCACAAACATTAGCTAGTGTCATTTTAAGGGCCCAGGGCACATTGTTTGATGTGTTGATATTGGTTTCCCTGCCTCCAGATGTCCCTTTGCCACTTGCCATCACCTTGTTGGTAACTAGAATGAATAAATTAAGAGTTCCCATTGACATCATGAAATTTTAAGTTGTGAAAATCGATCATTACCTTTGATTGTAAAAAATTTTTCTGAAAATATAATGTTTCTATTGCTTTTACAAGTCAGATTAGGTTACATTATGCTGCAGCAATGAATAAAATCTCCATGTCTGAAACATAACAGCTGATTGTTTGGTCATGCAAAATCCACAGAAGATCAAGTGGCTCTCTAAGGCAGCTCCCTTCCAAGTGATGACTGAAGGATCTAGTTTGTTTGTATCTTTTAACTGTGCCACCTGGGACATATGGTGTACACACGCATTTCTCCATGTGCACCTGTGCATTTCTATACATGAACACATGCGTCTCTGTGTGTGTATCCATGAATTTCTGTCAGTGAACACAAGAATTTCTGTGTGTGTACAGACATGTGCAACAGCAATTTTACAGGAACTCAAAACTGAAAACCATCTAAATGTCTAAAACAGCAAAATGGATTAGTTTGGGAATATATATTATTCAATCAAGAAAATGAGCAACAACAAGAATGAATTTCCCAACTAAATGAGGAATAAAAGAAGGCACACACAAAAGAATATAAACTGTCTACATTGGTAGCTTAGAAATGGAAAAAATAAAGTTTAGAAATAGAAAAAAATTAAGCAGTGTTAAATGGCAGAGGGAGGATAATTGTTCCATTCTGCAGGAAAAGGGGCCATGGGGAGCTTCTGATGTTCAGGTCATGTTCTATTTATTTTATTGTGTTTTATTCTATTGTATTTATTTTATTTTTTGAGATAGGATCTTGCTCTGTGGCCCAGGCTGGTGTATGTCATGATCATAGTTTGTAACCTAAAACTCCTAGGATCAAGTGATTCTCTTACCTCAGCCTCCTAAGTAGGTAGGACTATAGGCTATGTACCACCACTCTGGCTAATTAAAAAAAAATTTTTTTTTGTAGAGACAGGGTCTCATTATGCTGCCCAGGCTGGTCTCAAACTCCTGGCCTTAAGCAATCCTCCTGCCTTGGCCTCCCAAAGCTCTGGGATTGCAAGAGTGAGACACTTTGACCAGCCAATGTTCTTTTGTTGATCTGAGTGATGATTTCATAGGTGTTCACTTTATAGTAATTAATTATACCATACATTTTTTTAATTCACTTTTGTGAATTTCATTATACTTCAAAATTATAATGGCTAAAAATATTCCAACCTATAAATCATATTAAATAGCACTCATGGTCATTTGCATTCCAAAAAACTATTTGCTTTAGCCTAGCACAGTGCTAATCACATATTGTACACTTTTTTAATTAAATAACACTCTTATTATAAAATTTAAATGTGATTCAAGTGACCAAAACTCTATTTATACAAAGGTTTTCCAGGAACAGTATCACAAAGTATTACTGTGCATTATTTACATCTCTAATATTTATGTTTAATATGGGTATCATCTTCCACAAGGGCTATTTATAAGTATTTTAATATTTTTAACTAATTCAACTGGTTCTGCAGGATTACTACAAAAGAGATAAATGGCTACTTCCATGCAGAAGTTCCAGGAGAAAAGTGAACACATCGGGGAGAGGCCTTGGAGGGATGACAGGTAAATTTGCTAGAGAGGAAAGGCTAGACTCATTGCCAATGTGGAAAACAGATGCTGCGCCAGGCAGGCTGAGCAATGCTGGCACCTGTCTCCCCTCAGTCTTGGCTTATGTTCCTCTTTAAAATCCCCTGCTATGGGCATTCCCAGCTGCTGCAGCTCTGCTATTACCCTTGGTGGGAAGGCTAACCTGTCTAACTGTGGCATTCCCTGCCAGCTGGCTAACCCTTCCCGTGGAAGAGCCTCCCTCCCAGGCCTTCCAGCAACTGATCCTCTTCCAACTTCCCTCCCCAAACACATCACAGAAACTCCCCAGGCCAAAATTTCCAGCTGCCCAAGTTCTCACAGATGATAAGAACTCTTTAGAAACCCCTCTTAGCTATTGCCAAACTGTGACCTCCCCTAATTTTTCAGTCACCCTGAAGATAAGAACTAGCCATGTAATCATTTCCCAACAGCTAATCTGGCCAGCATTTCTTTCCCTCCAGAAACCACATCCCTTTCTCTGCTCTAGCTCTTCCCAGGTGAACATGTGAATGCTTCCACAGTCCTACACTGGGCAGAAGGTGGTGTTTTCATATATTCCTGTAGTTCTCAAAATTCGTCACTGGATTTGCAATAACTGTGTAAGACTCAGAATTAATGTGTGGACATCGAAATCTGCCTAAGTCAGTCTTTGAGAAGAAATGAGGGTCTACTGTACCAGGAGGCCTGTTTTTTTCTGTCATATGCATCCTAGAAACAAATGTATTAGAAGGTAAATACTGCTTCTCCACATTGAAATCATGAAAGGAATTTGATTTTAAGCGTATCAGGGGTATAGTCCTTGGCTACATTATTGAATGGATTCATCCAACTCATGAGCTTCGTATGACTATGTGTGAGCAATAGTGATCAGCACAGATGTGCTTAGACAATCAAGGAGTTTATAACCCTAGTAAGAGAAAAGATAGCTGTAAAATAACTTTAATGCAACACAGCATATGGTGAAGGCAAGGGGATGCACAATAGAAAGTCAGAAGATGTCTAAGGCAGACTATCAATTGGAAATGCAAACAGCTTTGCTCTGACACAGTTGAGAAGATTGTTTGCTGCAACCTCCAGGTCCAAAAAAATCCCCTTCCTCCTCATCTTCTGAGTGTTCATAAATTTTCAAGAAATTACAGCCTATTAAGCTCATGATATCCTAAGCATTTTATATGCATTGTCATATTTAATCCACAAAAAATCTAAACATGTTCCCCAGTTTTATGGATTGGAAGGTGGCCACTCAAAGGGATTGAGTTTACCCTGTTCACCCAGCTAGTGACAGAATCAGGACTCAATCCCCAGAACCAGAGGTTTTACCACAGTGTGTATGTAGCCTGTCTGTCAAATGTCAGCCTTACATAAAACAACAGAGCAAAGAAGCCATTTTAATAATAACAAGTGTTTTTTTTTAAAAAGCCTTTAGTACCACAGTCATGGATAAAATTATACTGTTGCACCCTTGCTCACTAATTCAGTATGGGTTATACAGTACAGAGGAGTAAGCACTGACCAGTAGAGAGACACACAGGACACAGGCTCCAAAGTCTTGCAGCATGTATTAATACTAGGAGAAGGGATAAAAATATAAGTGTACATAAATAACAAAAGCTAAGAAGCAAGGAGAAGAAGAGAAAGAACCCACAGTAATTTGGAAGTTTTAAAAAGGCTGAGGTAAAATTTGTCCTCTTACTAGTTATTTTTTATTAAGGTATTAAAAGACTTGTAGACAGAATGTTTTAGATAGCTAAGAAGTAGATTATCTATCATGCCCTATTGAAACATCATTTTATACATGTGCCTGCTAATTTGAAATAATTTTTATCTGTTCATTAAGTTAATCCCATAAACATTAAGTCCCATTAACTTAAGGACGTATTAAATAATCCACTACTTTATGTTTCAAATGTTATTTTTTCTAAAATTTCTTTAATTTAGATGTCTTATATTTTCAAATTTTATTTTATTTTATATTTATTTATTTATTTTTTTTTTTATTTCAGCTTATTATGGGGGTACAAAAGTTCAGGTTACATATGTTTCCCATGTGCTGCCTATCCCCCCAAGTCAGAGCTCCAAGCATGCCCATTCCCCAGACAGTGCGCATTGCACTCATTGTGTAGGTATACACCCATCCCCTCCCCCAACTCCCCACCTCCCTGAGTCAGCGTGACCATTCAAGTGTGACCATTCCCCAGACGGTGCGCAATGCACTCATCATGTAAGCAAACACCCATCACTTCCCCCCACCTCAGAACCTCAGTCTGATATCTGATTGGTATCATTCCCAAATGTACATTTAGGTGATGATCAGGGAAACCAATTTTCTGGTGAGTACATGTGATGCTTGTTTTTCTATTCTTGGGATACTTCACTTAATATAATGGGTTCCAACTCTCTCCAGGAGAACCATGGAGATGTCAGATCTTCATTATTCCTTATAGCTGAGTAATATTCCACGGTATACATATACCACAGTTTACTAATCCAGTCATGTATTGATGGGCATTTTGGTTGTTTCCAGATCTTTGCAATTGTGAATTGTGCTGCTATAAACATTCAGGTACAGGTGTCTTCTTCATAGAATGACTTATGTTCCTTTAGGTAGATGCACAATAATGGGATTGCTGGATCAAATGGTAGGTCTATTTGAATCTGTCTTAGGTATCACCATAATACCTCCCATTTTGTTTTTATTGCTTAAAATCGCTTTTGCTATATGGGGTCTTCTCTGATTCCATACAAAGTGTATCATTATTTTTTCTATATCTGTGAAAAATGATGTTGGTAATTTAATAGGAATTGCATTGAATCTGTAGATCACTTTGGGTAGTATAGACATTTTTTTTTCTCAACTTTTTTTTATTTCATCTTATTGTTATGGGGGATACAGAATTGCAGGTTACATACGTTGCCCATGTACCACCTTTCCCCCCAAGTCAAAGCTCCAGGCGTGTCTGTTCCCCAGATAGTGCGAGTTGCACCCATCATGTAGGTATATATCCCTCCCTTCCCCACCTCCCCTTCCCGAGTCAGCACCTTCAAGCGTTACCATTCCCCAAACGGTGCGCAATGTACTCATTGTGTAGGCATACCCCCATCCCCTCCCCCACCCCCACCTCAGTCTGATATCCGATTGGTGTCATTCCCAGATGTGTATTTAGGTGATGATCAGGGAAA
>JAPYYL010000031.1:2959360-3011579 GCA_028534055.1 Eulemur mongoz
CTTCCTCAGAGTTTCATAGTTCTCCCTATAGAGGTCCTTTACCTCCTTAGTTAAATATATTCCTAGGTATTTTATTTTCTTTGTTGCTATTTTGAAGGGTATTGAGTCCTTAATTTGGTTCTCTGTTTGACTGTTATTGGTGTATATGAATGCCTCTCATTAGTGTGTATTGATTTTGTATCCTGAGACTTTGCTGAATTTATTGATCAATTCCAGGAGTCTCTTGGTTGAATCTTTGGGGTTTTCTAGATATAACATCATGTCATCAGCAAAGAGTGAGAGTTTGATCTCTTTATTCCCTATTTGGACTCCCTAGATTCTGCTCTCTTGCCTGATAGCTCTTGCAAGCACTTCCAATACTATGTTGAAAAGTAATGGGGACAGTGGGTAGCCTTGTCTGGTTCCAGTTCGAAGTGGGAATGCTTTCAGTTTTTCCCCATTCAGTATAATGTTGGCTGGGGGTTTTTCATACATGACTTGTATCATTTTTAGATAGGCCCCATCTATGCCTATTTTGTTAAGTGTTCTTATCATAAAAGGGTGTTGAATTTTGTCGAATGCTTTTTCTGCATCTATTGAGAATATCATATGATCTTTATTTTTGCTTCTATTTATGTGATGAATTACATTTATAGATTTGCGTATGTTAAACCATCCCTGCATCTCTGGGATGAAGCCCACTTGGTCGTGATGGATTATTTTTTTGATAAGCACTTGGATTCGATTTGCTAGAATTTTACTGAGAATTTTTGCATCTATATTCATAAGAGAAATTGGTCTATAGTTCTCTGTTTTAGTTGCATCCTTTCCTGGTTTTGGTATCAGGATTATGTTGGCTTGGTAAAAAGTGTTGGGGAGAATCCCATCCTTCTCAATATTGGAGAATAGATTATGTAGGATGGGCAACAGTTCTTCTTTGTAGGTAAGGTAGAATTCAGGTGTGAATTCTGGTCCAGGGCTTTTCTTTTTGGGAAGGTTTTTTATTGCTGTTTCAACTTCAGATCTAGATATCGGTCTATTTAGGAATTCTATTTCTTCCTGATTGAGCCTGGGAAGGCTGTGTGTTTCTAAGAATTTGTCCATTTCCTCCAGGTTTTCTAATTTGTGTGCCTAAAGATTTTTGTAGAATTCATATATGGTATCATGTATCTCTGTGGCATCAGTCGTGATTACTCCTTTCGTGTTCCTGATGGAGGTTATAAGAGATTTTTCTTTTCTGCTCTTGGTTAGTCTAGCCAGAGGTGTGTCAATTTTGTTTATTTTTTCAAAGAACCAACTTTTGGTTTTATTAATCTCCCTTATGGTTTGATTGTTGTCCTTTTGATTTAGTTCTGATTTAATCTTAATAATTTCTTTCCATCTGCTGGGTTTGGGGTTGCTCTGTTCTTCCTTCTCCAGCTCTTTGAGTCTATTCATTAGATTGTCTATTTGTAAGTTTTCTGTCTTTTTGGCATAGGCATTTATGGAAATAAATTTTCCTCTCAGGACTTCTTTAGCTGTGTCCCACAGATTTTGATATGTTGTATCTCCTTTGTCGTTTAATTCAAAGAATCTTTTGATTTCCGACTTGATTTCTTCATTTATAAAATGATTGTTCAGGAGAAGGTTATTTAGCTTCCCTGACTTTGAGTAGAAGTGAGGATTTCTGTTAGGGTTCATTGTTACTTTTATTCCACTGTGATCTGAGAAGATGCATGGTATAATTTCTATATTCTTAAATTTTTTAAGACATGCTTTATGTCCTAAGATATGGTCAATCTTGGAAAATGCCCTAGGAGCTGATGAGAAGAAAGTATATTCAGTGGTTTTTGGGTAGAATGTCCTGTAGATGTCAGTCAGGCCCATTTGATCGAGCGTTGTATTTAAGGCTATTATTTCTTTGTTTATTTTTTGTTTGAAGGATCTGTCCTGAACTGTCAGCAGCGTGTTAAAATCTCCGGCTACTAAAGTGTTGTTATCTATCATTTGGTTCAGATCAAGTAGGGTTTGCTTTATGAATCTGGGTGCACCTAGGTTGGGTGCATGTATATTAAGTATAGTTACGTCTTCTTGTTAAATTGTACCCTTCACCAGTATATAGTAACCATCTTTGTCTTTCTTTACTTTTGTTGATTTAAAAACTACGTTATCGGTGATTAGAACCGCCACACCAGCTTTCTTTTGGGCTCCATTTGCTTGGAATATTGATTTCCACCCTTTTATTTTCAGTCTAAATGCATCCTTGCAGGTTAGATGAGTTTCCTGAAGACAGCAGATACTTGGCTTATATTGTTTAATCCATTGGGCCAGTCTACGTCTCTTGAGTGGGGAATTCAACCATTCACGTTTAATGAGAGAACTGATAGATGAGACAAATTGCTTTTCCTCAAGTTGGGTTGAATTTCATTGAACTGTTTTCTCTCTTGAGCCATTATGATAACTGGGTTTTTATGTTTATCTCTTCATTAGTGTTACATTTGACAGTCCTTCTTGTGCTGGACCATGTGTAACTCTGTTTTGAGTACTTCTTGGAGAGCTGGTCTTTTCTTGGTGAATTCCCTGAGTTTTTGTTTATCTGAGAATGTCTTAATTTCACCTTCATATATAAAACTGAGCTTAGCTGGGTACAGAATTCTAGGCTGGGCATTATTCTGTTTCAGAAGAGTTAGAATGGGGCCCCAATGTCTTCTTGCTTGTAAGGTTTCAGTTGAGAAATCTGGCGTGATTTGGATGGACTTTCCTTTGTATGTTACTTGTTTCTTTCTCCTTACAGCTTGAAGAAGTGACTCTTTAGTGGATATTTTGGTCAGTCTGATGACTACATGACGTGGTGTCTTCCTATTTGGTATGAATCTCCCAGGAGTTCTTTGAGCTTCTTGAACCTGTATATCTAGAGATTTGACTAGGCCTGGGAAATTTTCCTCAATTATATCTTCAAATAGTTTATTCAACCCTTGCTTATTGTCTTCTTCACCCTCAGGAATGCCAATAACTGTCACATTAGGCTTTTTCACATAATCCCACATTTCTTGTAGACTCTGATTTTTTCTCATGTTTCTTTGCTCTAACTCTGTGACTGTCTTATTTAATTGGAAAGTGTTATCTTCGATCTCTGAGATTCTTTCTTCTCTTTGATCTACCCTGCTTTTGAGACTTTCCACTGTGTTTTGTAGCTCCTTGAATAAATTCTTCATTTCCAGGAGTTCAGTTTGATTTTTCTTCAGTATTTCAATTTCTTTGGTGAATTTTTCTTCCAAGTTCTGGATCTTTTTTGTAGTTTCTTTATGTTGATTATCCATTTTTTCTTGCATAATGTTCAGCGTGTTTATGATCCATCTTTGAAAATCTTCCTGTGACATATTGCTATTTGGAACCTGGTTTGTGTTAATTGGTAGTGAACTAGTAATCCTCTTTGAGGGTGAGGTTTCATCTTGATTCTTTATACTTCCAGAGTTCTTTCGCTGAGCCCTTCCCATCTGGATGAATCCTTAAGATTCCTTCTTTCAGCTTTAGTCTGGATAGGGGCACGCCGTGAGCGCCAGGTAAGCTGCCTCCTTGGTCGCTAGGGGGAGCCCTTTGCGTGTTGTTCAGGATTTTGCTACCTCCACTGGGGCGGCTGCTCCTCTTCCTCTCCTGAGGTGGTTTCTGTCTCTCTCTCAGTCCTGTCTTGCTCTCACTCTGTCTCATGCTGATTCTCCGTGGATTCACTCCGCCGTTCCTGGAGTTGCTGGCAGTCTTTTTTTTTTTTTTCTTCCCATAGACTGTGGGGAATCTATAGCCAAGGGGGTGCCTCTTCAGTCCCTCCATCCTAAACGACACAGACCCTGCTCGCTGCACCAGTTGTTGTGGCCGATTACAGAATAGGGGATGAACACATAAATATACATCCAGACGCATGGAAAAACTCACGGGCACACATAGACGGTAAAGACTGCAATTGTATTCACATTTTAAAAACGTTTTAGGTTAAAATAATTATAGATTCAAGGAAGGTAGAAACATAGTAGAAAGGTCCTAAGTCCCCTTTGTCCAGTTTTATCCAGGGGTTACTATAGTACTACTTTAAAACCAGGAAATTGACATTGACACAATGTGTCAATTTATCAGAAGTATAGATTTGTGCACAGTCAAGATACAGATTAAGACATCACACAGCACTATTCCACTTACAAAAACTTCCCTAGCACTACTCCTTTATAATCGCACTCACCTTTCTCCCCCCACAATTCCTAACCCTTGGAAACCAATTATCCTGTTCTCATATTTATATTGTTCTTTCAAGAATCCTATTAATCTATATGATATATAATAATTCAGTATGAAACTGGATTTTGATATTGGATTTTTTTCACTCAGCATAATGCCCTTATGGTCCATATAAGCTGTTTCATGTTTCAATAGTTTGCACGTTTTTATTGTGGAGCAGTATTTGCCACAGACATTTAACAATTCACTTATTGAAGGATATTTTTGTTTTTCCAATTTTTGACTATTAAATATAAAGGAGCCATGAACATTCATGTGTACTTTCAATCTATTTTTATCACTGTGTTTGAAGTGAGTTTCATACAGGCACCATATAGCTGGGTCATTTCATTTAAATCCACTCTTCCTTGTTTTTGAGTTGGTGTAGCTAGACGATTTTCTGCACTTGAAAGCTCTTTTCTGGCCTCCATGTTTTCTGATAGGAAATCCCCTGTCATTTGAATTCTTATTCCCTTTAGGTAAGGTGTCATTTCTCTTTCATTGATTTCAAAAATTTACCTTTGTCTTTAGTTTTCTGCCATTCTGATTATGACACATCTTGGTATGGATTTCTTTGGGTTTATCCTGTTTGGGATTCATTCAGTTTCTTTAATATATGTGCTATAGAAGTTTATGACTTCTGTCAAATTTAGGAGTTTTTTAGGAATTTATTTTTATACATTTTCAATCCTAGTCTCTTTTGCTCTCCTTCTGGGATTCTGATAACAGAAATATCAGATCTTTTATTATAGCCCTATTGTACCTCAGGCTTTACTCATTTTTTTCTATCTATCTTTTTTCTCTTCTGTTCAGATTGGAACATTTCCATTGCTCTATCTTCAGTTCACTGACTCTGTCCTCTATTCTGTCCATTCTGCTGTTGGACACTTCAATTGAAGTTTGTATTTCAGTTATTGTATATGTTTTTCAGTTCTAAACCTTCCATTTGGTTCTTTCCTTAGATTCTATCTCTTTGCTGAGACTTCTGTTTTCATGCTTTAAATGTGTTTATAATTCCTAATTGAAGCATACTTTTTTTTAAAGACAGAGTCTCACTCTGTCACCCCACCTGGGGTGCAGTCACATCATTGTAGCTCACAGCAGCTTCAAACTCCTGGGCTCAAGCAATTCTCCTGCCTCAGCCTCCTGAGTAGCTGGAACTACAGGCGTTTGCATGGTGCCTAGCTAATTTTTCTATTTTCATAGAGACAGGGTCTTGTTCTTGCTCAGACTGGTCTCAAACTCCTGACCTCAAGCAATCATCCCACCTCAACCTCCCAGATCGCTAGGATTACAGATTTCAGCCAAAGAGCCCAGCCTGAGGCATTCTTGTGACGGTTTCTTTCTAATACCTTCAAGTAATTCTAATAGCTATGCCCTCATCATTGACTATTCTCATTCAAGTTGAGATGTTCCTGGTTCTTGGCAAGATGAGTCATATATATATATATATATATACAGTATTCTAGATATTTTAGTATTGTAAAATGAGGTTGGATATTATTCAAACCTGTTTTAACTAACGTCCTCTGACATTTCCTAAGCAGGGGCAGGGGCCCACTTCTTCATCACTGCCACATGGGAGTAGAAGACCAGGATCCTCACTGAACTCCACTGAAACCCAAAAGGATTCTCTTTGTTACAGCTGGGCATTAGTGGGAGTTTTTACTCCCTGCTAGGCATCTCCTGAATATCTCCTTGGCTGCGAGGGGTAGGACTGCCTCATTACTTCTCCCACATGGAGCCTCTAGGTCTTTGCTGGCTGGTTGGCATAGAGCCACAGTTGCTTCTGTTGTTTGGCCAGAGGAGAGCAGTTATTTTCGAAAATTTTTCTGCCTTACCAGGTTGCCCCTTTTCTGATCCTTGGGCTAGAAACAGCAAGCTTTCATTGGGGCATTTTTGTCTGTGCCTATTGGCATTTCCAAGTTGCTCCTTCTTTATCTCCAAGTTTGGCACAAAAGAGGCAAAGAGAAAACCCAGAGAACTCACTGCCATGTCAGTCCTTGAGTCCCAAGGTCACTAGACAGTTTGCTTTCTTATTTCTACTACTCAGAGTCTTCTTATGCTTGTTTTATGTACAATGTCCAGGCCGTTTGGTTGTACTTAGCAGGAGGAATAGGGGAAAATGCATCTCCTCCATCTTCCTGCAGGCAGAAATTGAGTCCTTACAAAGAATTTTTAAATAGTAATAAAACCAAGTTTAGACTTTTGTTTTTTATTAACACCTTACTCCAGCACTTCTAAATAATTTTAGTGACTAAATACTCTCCCTTTCCAAGTCTTTTACATTTATTCTTTTTAAAATTTGGGTTTTTTTTTCCTGAAGAAAACACAATTTTTAAAACAGCTTTATTGAAGTACATTTGCCATAATACAATCTTCATAATGTGTTAATATGATAAGTTTTGACATATGTATACACCCAGGAAACCATCACCATAATACGAGTAGTGAACAGATCCATCACACCCAAAAGTTTTCTCTTACTCTTCATAATTCCTCCTCTGTACTCGTCCCTGAAGCTCCATCCCCAGCCAACCACAGATCTGCCTTCTGTCATAATAGAAGCTTTTGCAAATTTTGAAAATTTTTGTAGCATTACCTAGAAGTGGTATGCCTGCATCACATGATAAGTGCCCTTTAACATTTTAAGAGGCTGCTAACCTTTTTGGAAAAATGCTTGTAACCTTGTAACTCTCACCAGGTACATGTGAGAGTTCCAATGCTCTAAAACCTCACCAACATGGCCAGTATTTTCGATATTAACCATTCTCACAGATGGATAGTGGTATCTCATTTTGATTTTGATTTGCATTTCCTTTATGACTAATAATGTTGAGCTTCTGCGTAGGAGGATATTTGGCATGTGTATGTAATTTTCAAGAAATGTTCAAATCTTCTGCCCATTGATCATTAGGTTTTTTGATTTCTTCTTATTGAGGTTTTAGAGTTCTTTATATGTTGGAACACAAGACCTTTATCAGAAATGTGGTTTCTGAATATTTGATCCCAGTGTATAGCTTGTCTTTTCTCTCTCTTAACAATGTCTTTGACCATCACATCTTAATTTCAAAACATCAATATGTGAATTTTTTAAAATTAGTTGTTTGAGCTTCTTTTGCTGTATCTAAGAAATTGCTGACTAAACAAAGGCAACACATAGTTTCTCCTTTGTTTCTCCTAGCAGATTTATACCTTTAGTTGTACATTTAGGTCTATTATACATTTTTCATTACTTTCTTACATGGTTTGAGGTATGGATTTAAATGTATGTTTGTCCATGTAGACATGTGATTATTCCAGATCAAATTGTTAAAAATATTATTTCTCCTTTTTCCTCTAATCTTTCTTTGTATCTTTATTGATAGTGAGTTGTCTATATGTGTGTATACGTGTGGGTCTGTTTCTGCACTCCTTAATCTCTTCCGTTGGTGTCTTCCTATCATTATGCCAATACCACACTGTCCTAATTATTCTCACTTTGTAAGAAATCTTACAATTAAGAAGTGTGACACCTCCTTCATTGTTCTATGTTTTGCAATGTTCTTGTAGCTATGTGGCTGGCAATTCCTATTTTAAAAATCTTCTGGATTTTGGGTGGGATGGCATGGAACCCATAAATGAATTTGGGAAGAACTGACACGTTAACAAAATTGAGTCTTCAAACCCTTGAACAACATATCTATTTCTACATATTTCAGTCTTTATTAATTTATCCCTTCAGGTTTTCTAGTTTTCAGTACACAGATCTTCTATTATACAAATTTTGTTCCATATATCCCTAAGCATTTCATATTTTCCAAGGATAATTTAAATTGCACTGTTGTTTGTTTCAGTTTCCAAATATTCATTGCTATAATTATAAAAATACAATTGATTTTAATATTGATTTTGTATTCTGCAACCTTGCTAAACTCAATTATTATTTCTAGAAGCACTTAATTAGATTGGTAGAATTTTCTTCATGTTGTCTGTGAATAAAGATAGTTTTACTTTTGCCTTTCAATGTTGAGGTCTTCCTTTCCCTTGTCACACTAGAGAGAACCTCATGTACAGTGTTAAACCCAAGCCCCACCTCCCAACCATGTTCTCATCAGTCTCAGGTTGTAGTTTCCTGCTTGCAGACACACGGCACAATTTTCAGCACCAAAATATCTGCCTCATCACTCCCTTCACTGTGTAAGCACAAGCCTGTACACTTCACCTAATGAGATGAACGTGATCCCACATTTGAAACCAAACTACAATACCGAGTGGAACAAATTTATTCACTGAAGTCCAAAAGCAGTGATTTCAGATTGGAAAACAGAAAACCAAGGAAATCTTATGTGAGCCCTGAGAAAAGGAGGTGGATGGAAATGTTCCTTGGTAGTAGCCAAAAAGGGGATGGTCTTTAAGTTGCTTCAAAACAATCTCTAGACAGAAGTGGAATGGTTCACATTTCCAGAGAAAATATAGCCACATTACCTTGGCAGGACTTTGGGTAAGAAGTATAAACACTAGATAATGCTGAAGGGTGGGAGAGAACAGAGTGAACCTCTGAATGGGGTGGCCACAAAAAAGAGTTTGTGGGAGATACCTTCTCCCTGCCATATGACCCACCAAATTTAACAGGGGAGATGAGGAGATTGGCAGATCCGTTAGCAAGGATCTTTATGGGTGCTAAAGGAATCTTCCCTTTGTCCAACCAGAGTATATAGGCCTTCCAGAATCCCCCCATCCGCATGCAGGTGTCAGGATGGTGCATTCTGATGTCTGTGGTCCCCAAGGGCTCCCACTGTCTGGGGAGTGGCTCGGTGGTCAAACAAAGCTCCGGGGGCATTGCCAGGCCCTATCCCAGGGAAGGTGTGTATAAGGAGGTCAGGCAGCCTGGGTAGACTGCTGGGAAGCACTGACATGGTGACTATGACCAGGAAATCACAAGGCTCTGGCACAGTCATTGAACAACCACCCACAATCATCAAAGTGGGGAAGAAGAAGAAGGCCCCTCATCAACCCAGGTCCAGAGGCAGCTTCAAGGTGGGCGACCCACCCAAGCTCCTCCCTGCTTTACCCATGAGTCCTGTCCCCCAGACTTCCCCTGCCCTCACCCAAGACAAACCCCCCTCGGCCCGCACCACTTCCCATGCTCCCACGCCACCTCCACCCTCTTCCCCCAAACTGGTGCCCTTCTGTGATCTCCCTGTTGTCCTTGCAGGTGCTCAAGATAACCAGGAAGGCAAAATGACCAGTTCGAGGCACATTGACTAGTAAAGCTTCTCCAAAGTGACCACTCCTTCAATGAAACTCAAGGTGGGGTGAGGCTGACACTATTCGACCCTTGTCACCAGCTCGAAGTGGGACTCAGTCAAAATGACCAGAGCAGGCCCCAGAGAGTGGGGAGAGCTCCACCACTTCAAGTGTCACCCTCAGCAGCCAGTAACTTCAGAGTGAGGCCAGTGACCTCAGAGCTATCTGCGAAGTCTCCGGAAGTCTGGCTGCCGGGACATGGCCAACAATTCGCATTGGACAACTCTGGAGAACATGACATTGATGCTGGACAAAAGTCAAAGTCACCAGACCTGACAATGTCACTAGAAATGCATAATATGTGTCATGATTTAAGTTGGCAGTGGCCGAGGTAGGAAGCAGTTTCCTGGCAAGAAAGCCTGGGAAGACACAAGATGCAACAGTCCTGGGAACAGGAAGCCTCTTTCTGAGAGTGAGGCCAGCTTAGTGGCAAGGTTTGTAACTGCCTCTGCCACCTCCCCACTTTTAGCAGACTGCTTGCCTCTTCTGGCTGCCCCCACCTTCCCCAGGCCACCAGGGGCCCATTTCCCTCACTAATAGTTTGCAACTGATGCCTGGAGCGAAGAGCCATTGACAGATCCCCAGGCCCCACAGTCCTTCCACTATAGCCCACAGGCAGTGTGGGAGCTGGAGTCTTCTGTCCCCAATGCCAACTTGCTCATCCTCAGGTTTCAGGACCACAAAAGCAGGCTGTTCCATGCCAGGCCACTGCCAGGATTCATGGGCATCTTTTCCAAGCCAAGAGGCTGCTGCTCCTTTCCTTACCTCTTTTTACATTTAATTGTGGTAAAATACACATCTCATAAAATATACAATGCTAACTATTTTTAAGAGCACAGTTAAGTGGTACATTAAGCACATTCCTGGTGGCTTGCAGCTGGGAATCCATCCATCTACAGACCTTGTTCACCTTTCCAAACTGAAACTCTGTCCCCATGAAGCACCAAGCCCTGTGCCCCTCCCCCAGCTCCTGGCACCCACTCTTCTTCTAGCTCTATGGATTTGACTACTCTAGGGGTCTGATATGAATGGAATCATGAAGTATTTGTCCTATTGGGACTGGCTCATTTCGCTGAGTATGACGTCCTCCAGGTTCAGCCATGCTGTAGCCTGTGTCAGAAGTCCTCCTTTTAGGCTGGGCATGGGAGCTCACGCCTGTAATCCCAGCACTCTGGGAGGCCAAGTTGGACAGATCATTTGAGCTCAGAAGTTCGAGACCAGCCTGAGCAAGAGCGAGACCCCATCTCTACTAAAAAAAAAAAAAAAAAAAAAAAAAATAGAAATTAGCTGGACAACTAAAAATATAAAGAAAAAATTATCTGAGCATGGTGGCACATCCCTGTAGTCCCAGTTACTTGGGAGGCTGAGGCAGGAGAATCACTTGAGCCCAGGAGTTTGAGGTTGCTGTGAGCTAGGCTGACGCCACAGCACTCTAGCCCAGGCAGCAGACTGAGACTCTGTTAAAAAAAAAAAAAAATGAATTCCCTCCTTATTAAAACTGAGTTATGTTCTATTCTATGCATGGTCCACACTTTGCTTATTAGTTCATCCGTGGATGGACACTTGTAATATTTCCACCTCTTGCCTCTTAGGAAGGAGGCTGTGAACATGTGTACAAATAGCTCTTCAATCTGCTTTCAAATCTTTTGGATGTGAACCCACCAGTGGGTTCATGGGTCATATGGTCATTCTATTTTTAATTCTTTGAGGAACCTTCATACTGTTTTCTACAGTGGCTGCACTGTTTTACATTGGCACCAACAGTGCACAGGGATTCCAGTGTCTCCACATCTTCATCAACACTTGTTACTGTCTGGTTTTTGGATAGCACTCATCCTAATGTGTGTGAGGTGGCATATCATAGCAGTTTTGGTTTGCATTTCCCTATTAATTGGTAATGTTGAGCATTTTCTCATGTGTGTTGAGCATTTTTTTTTTTTTTATCGTTTGTATATCTGCCTTGGAAAAAAACATCTATTCCAGTCATTTGCCCATGTTTTAATCTTGTTGTTTGTTTTTGTTGTTGTCGTTCAGTTGTGTATGTTCTTTATATTTTCTAGATAGTAACCCTTCATCAGATACATGAATTGCAAATATTGTCTCCCATTCCATGGGCTGCCTTTCACACTATTGATTGTTCCTTTGAGGTGCAAATGTTTTAAATTTAGTCCCATTTGTATATTTGTTCTTTTGTTGCCTGTATTTTTGCTGTTGTATCTAGAAAAGCATTGAAACATCCAATGCCATCAAACTTTTCCCATTTTCCTCTAGGCATTTTGTAGTTTTAACACTTCTGTTTAATACTCTGGTGGATTTTATGTTGATTTTTTGTATGTCGTGTAAAGTGAGGTCCAACTTCATTCTTTTGCTTAAGGATATCCAGTTGTTCCAACATCACTTGAGGAAATTTCTCCACTCTTGAAGGAAGAGGTCATCAGGAGCAGGGTGACCAACGGTGAGTAACAAAGCTTCCTTCTCTTTGGCCGAGACACTCACTCATCTGAGGCCTCCGGGCATGACTTCATTCACTCATGCACTGTGCAATGTTCACACCTGGAGTTCTCAAAATCCAGATATTCAGGGAGTCTGTGGAATTCGATGGGGTAAGAATACATTTTTGTGTTCACTAACCTATAACTGAAATTTAGAATTATGGGTAATGAATGCAGGCAACCAACCACAAGAAGATTAGCAGTACTTGTCACTTTGTCACCCAGAGGAATCCCTGGAATTTTCATGTCACAGTATCAGTGGCTACAGCTCTCTCCAAATATCCTTTACACTTGTGGCTACTTCCAAATTACAGTAGTTATTACACCTGCCACTTCATTTTATTACTTAACACATTAATGAAGATGCACATATATTTTATGGTATCACAATTACAGGTTTAGAAATATTCTGATGAGTGTATTTCAATAAATATTCTTTCTTTTGTATGCCAGGCTATTTTATTTCATTCAAAAACATTATTCTGAGAAGGGACCCACAGGCTTCCCCCAGAAAATGAAGGAGAAGATTCAGAAGCCCTGCCCTGTGCTGGCCACTGGGGACACAGCAGCCCATGACAAAGGGGGTGGGAGGACAAACAGATACAGAGATACAGTGTGGTCTGGTGATTCCTGTGCCAGGGGCATCAGGTGCTGTGGGAGCCCAGCAGACTGCAAAACTCCAAATTGACCGGCCATCTCTTGGAGACTTCTGGGTGAGGAAAGACTATCAGCCTAGAGGAGTGGCCCTGCCCGTGATGACCTATTTACCCCTGTTTGTCTGTGCAAGTAATGAGATTCAGAAAACCTAGCTGTGCCCGCCATTAGCAGTAGCTGATCATCTCCCTTCCCCCTGTTCTGCTGACACCCGATATATGCAGCTGTGGGAGCAGAGATGCTCGGTGTGCCCTCGGTAGCTATGAAAATCGCAGGGTTTACGTAGCAACAGCTCCAGATGGATCTAGTTGCTAGAGAACGCTGGGATTTCCCAGGCTACAGGATGAGCAAGACTGTTCCAGCCTCAGGACAGAGGCACAAGCAGACCTGTGGGTCTGAGCCCCAGGGGATGGATGGTCCCCCTTGACTCTGATCATTCCAGAACACCCACATGAAAGGCTGCCATATCCTGGGTGAGGGTATTTTGGGTGGGGAATGAAGAGGGAGCACTGAGGGTAAGCAAACTCTTTTGAAAAGTCCAAAAGAGCCCAAGTGCTAGGAAGCGGAAGGCATGCAACTTAAGGAAGCTCTCAATCTTCAAGGCCAGCACTTGGATGTTTCTAAAGCCCTTTCTCAAGATGATACTGTAGCACACACCTGATTGGTTTCAAGAGCAGACCTGGGCCAGGCAAGATGGCTCATGCCTGTAATCATAGCACTCTGGGAGGCTGAGGCAGGAGGATTGCTTGAGCTTAGGAGTTTGAGACCAGCCTGAGCGAGAGCAAGACCTCATCTCTACTATAAACGGAAAGAAATTAGCCAAACAACTAAAAATAGAAAAAAATGAGCTGGGCATGGTGGCATGGCAGGAGGATCACTTGAGCCCAGGAGTTTGAGGTTGCTGTGAGCTAGGCTGATGCCATGGCCTCATGCCTAGCCCAGGCAAGAGACGGAGACTCTGTCAAAAAAAAAAGAAAAAAAAGAAAAAAGAAAAAAGAAAAAGAAAGAAAGAAAGAAACAGAGCAGGCCCAAGATTAGAACTAAAGTCAGTGGCATGAGTGTGCAGCCTAAGCAGTCACACAGGTCCCCTACTTAAAAGGGCTCCACACCCATGAGTTAATGCTTTGCTGTCACTGACTTGAAATGCTGGGAGGCGATAAATGTCTGTGGTTCAGGACATCTGGTCTGCATTGCTTTTTTACAGCAGCCGGAGCTGACCAGCTCACGCTGCCTCCCTCCTCCCGCGCCTGCCAGGTAAGGACTAGGACTAATTCACAGAGGAGGGATGCGGGACTCTCAGGGGTTAATTGTCTCGCTCAGGGTCACACAAGCTATGAGGAGGCCATGCCAGGACTTGAGCTCAGCTTTGTCTCAGCCCTAGGCCCATATTTACAGCTTGGCTGGCCTAGGAGAGACTGCACCCCAGCTCACCCAGTTCACAACACGGGGGGCCCCTTCCTGGGCACACCCATCCCTGTGCTCCCCTGAGGCCTGAGGAACTTCCTGAACAGGTCTTCAGACTCCAGGCTCATCACCAGCACATTTCTGCCTTACCTTCCAGTTTCTCAAGGCTTCCCTGTGGCTTGAACCCCTGCCCAAAGCTGAGATGACTGCCCTGGCTGGGTATCTTGACAGAAAGACTCTGGTGCTGTATCAACACTTACTGTCTTAAAGACCAAAAAAAAGAGACGCTATGAACGGCCTTTGAAAAGCATCACTCACCAAGGTGGCAGCCACGTGGGATTCCCATACACTTCACCATCAAGGGGCAGCCTTCCTTTAGTAGGAAAGTGGCTGCACCAGGAGGTCCCAGATGTTGCCTTTACCTAGAGGAGCATTTGAGCTCTTTTTGACTCTCCTTTCAATCCCAGAGCAAACATCCTCCTCTACTAGAAAGCCAAAGCAACGGCAGATAGTTAGGGAGACTTTTTCTTCCTTTTCCTTTTTAAAGAAGATTTGTAGGTTAATGGTGTTTCTTAAGGTGTAATATACATGCAGTGAACTGGACAGATCTTAGGTGTCAAGACTGATGAAAAATTTAACAAATATACACTGCCACACAATGATGATGCTAGTCAAAATGATAAGTGTGTTTCTAAATAGAAATCCTACCTCTCTGCTCTAAGGCTTCTGTGCATAGTATGTCAACTCTATCCACACCACGTGCTGGACACTGAGATACAGAGTTGAAGCACAAGGTCAATGGTGTAGATGACCTTTCTAATCCAGCAGGACAACAGCTATGGGAAAGAAGACAGGGACAAGGACTGGTGAAGCACAGAGAGGAGTGTAGCTCCAGCCTAGAAGAGTCCCTAAAGATCACTCGGAGCTGGGCACAATGGCCCACACCTGTGATCTCAGCACTTTGGGAGGCCGAGGCCACAGGATCACTTGAGGCCAGGAGTTCAAGAAGAACCTGGGCAACATAACAAGACCCTGTATCTACAAAGAGTAAGAAAAATTAGCTGGGTGTACCTGAGCATACCTATATTCTCAGCTACTCAGAAGGCTGAGGCAGAAGGATCACTTGATCCTTGGACTTTGAGGTCCAGTGAGATATGATCACGCCGCTGAACACCAGCCTTGGGCAATAGAGCGAAACCTCATCTCTACAAAAGAGAGAGAGAGAGAGAGAGAATGTAAGAAAGATTGATTCCCTAGAGCATGTGAAAGGTAAGCTGGATCTTGCAGATTAAGGAGTCTGCTAAGAGGAGACAGGAAATAAAGGGATATTGCACACATGAGGATATGCAGAGGCTTAGGGCTAACCAGAGGCTCAGGAGAAAGAGTTCAGAGTAAATATGGCAAAAGATGACCCCTGCTATCTGGGGTCAAGGACGAGATATGATCATAGAGAAATGAAATCGAGCTTGTTGTCTGACTTAGCAGGTATTTCTGAGACGAGAACAGTCAGTGCCTGTCTAATGTCCATGTCCGGTTTTATTGCTTGCAGGCAAAGGCCATTGCCCAATACATGGAGCAAAGGCAGACCCACAGACACACCCATACATTTCCACACTCACTCCCACTTTCACAGGAGCACACTCGTCCTTATGGACATGCTCACACATTCAGTCCCACACAACACAAGCACTCACACACAGACATGCTCACATGTTCACATATGCACAGACGTGTGTCACACACATGGACACATTCACCTGCACATGAAAATGCTCACAAATTCACTCACATATGGACATGCTCACATACATTCATACACACAGCTCAAACAATCACACACAGACACACGTGTGCTAACACAAACATGCATGCACACACAATGGTGAATCTTGTTTAGGGGCTCAATCCCTTCAGTTTTTATCAGGAAATATTTAGAAAAAGAGTGTTTCACCCCTTCATTTCCTCTGTTTTGCCCTTACTCTTTCCTTTCAGCATGTCATGGGTCCACCCTGCTCTAAGTGCTTCACCTGCATTGACTATGAGATCAGTGCTATCGTTATCCCCATTTTGCCCATAAGGAAGTGAAGGCTTAGAGAAGTCAGGTGAATTACTCAAGGTAATAGAGCTAAGAAGTGTCAAAGCAGGTTCAGAGCCATGCAGTCTGGCTCCTGAGTCTGTGCTCTTCTCCATATTCTACCTTCACATCAAACCATCTCCTGTGTCGTAGGTGCCCCCCGTACCTGTGATAATATCTGTCTATGTCTCCAACATTGAACAGATATCAGAAACAAATATGGTAAGTATGGCAGTTCCAGCCACAGGGCTGGAGACAGGGGTGATGGTACAAGGAGCAGGGTTATAAATCAATTCTAGCTGTTCTGACCCGTGACAGAACTCATGTGGAGGAACAAGGTAGATTCTGCAAACTACAGCCACCTGCATTAAAAAAAATCAGTTAATAGAACCCCTACATCACACCATATCCAAAAATTCAGTTCCAGATGGATTATTCACTGAAAAGCAAAAAGCTTATGAAGCTCTTAAAAGATCACATAGGACACTATCTTTGTGTCCTGGAGTGGGTAAAGATTTCTTTCCAAAGACACAGAGAACACAAACCATGAAAATAAATACTGGTAACTCTGACTATATGAAAACTCTGTTTAGCCAAAACTCCTGGAACTTCTATTTTGCAAAGCAACCAAAACCCCTATGACAAGTGTGAAAGGATAAGTCAGAATAGACTAAGCTATTTGCAGTGCAGAGGACTGATATTTAACCTATACATAATTTCGGTGAATTAAAAGAAGAATATTTTAAGAACAGATAGAAAAATGATCGAGAAATCTTAACAGGAATTTCAGTTTTGTGAAGAAGACTAAAGTGCAGAGAAGCATAAGAAACTTATGAAAAGATGCTCGACCTTGTTAGTAGTAAGGCAAAGTGAAACCACAGTGAGAACCCATCACATACTCACCAGACTGGCAACAGTCAAAAGTCAGACAGTAGCAATCCATACTGGTGAGTTGGAAACACTGGGAACCCTCAGCCACTCTCAACTCTTGGCTCTTGGCAGGGGTGTAAACTGTAACATCCACCTCATTATTTTCATTTTGTCGTGGTTTGGGGATGTATGGTGTGTTCACCCAATAACATGCATAGTATAATCATCTGTTGGCCACCAAAGCAAGCAAACACATTATAATGACACATGCCAGCCTGAGTGGATCTCACAAATAAAATGTTGCGTGAAAGAAGCAGATCATGAATACATGCAGTATGATTCCATTGGGATAAAATCCTTTTAAACAGTCTAAGCAATATATTTTCTAGGAATACGTGGACAATAAAACTCTAACAAAAAGCAAGGAAGTTATTAATCATAAAATCTAGGATAATGGTTACTGCTAGGGAGTGTGGAAAATATGTTCCGGAAGGGCCACATTGGGGTTTGAAATTTGTTGGTAATGCTCTGTTTATTAACCTGGATTTGAATTACACAAGGGTCATTTTAATAATCATTTTTTAAACATCCATATGTTTCATGCACTTGTTTATAGTTGCGATACATTTCAATATGCTTGCACACACAGGTACGTGCATGCACAAACTCACACATATACACAAAGAGGACAGAGCTGGAACAACCAAGCTTGCAACTGGGATTTATCTTTCTCTCCCCAGGCCTATACAATCACCATGTTTTTTCATCAGATCTGGAAAGATTCACGCTTAGCGTACTATGAGACCAATCTGAACTTGACCCTGGACTATTGGATGCATCAGAAGTTGTGGGTCCCTGACTGCTACTTTGTGAACAGCAAGGATGCTTATGTGCATGATATGATATGACTGTGGAAAATCGCGTGTTTCAGCTTCACCCAGATGGAACGGTGCTGTATGGCACCCGGTGAGTCCCCCTAGGGTGCTGGGGATGTCCCACCAGGCTTTCTGCTTCCTGCTGAATATGCCACAAAGACATTCTAAGGGCCACACGAACCCATCTTGCATTGGCCCCCTTCACTCACCCCACCCAGTAGCCAAAGTGGAATTTTCAGAGATTCCCGTAGGCTCCTTGACTTCTGCTGTTCCTTCTGTCTGGAGTGGCCCCTTTCTCCTTTCTGTGAGTTGAAATCTTGCCCACCCTCCCTTTAACTCTTAACTCACGGACCCTCACGTGCTTCCTTAGCAAGCATGAGTCTCCGCCTGTCTCCCCATTCGGTTCTCTCAAGGGCCTTCCCCATGCTGACACCCTGCAGTTCTCTGACATGCCACACATCTCCTCCTTGTTTAAGTCCTGCCATGTCTCTTGTGTCTCTGTCAAGCACAAGTGCCCCACCTCCTGCCCACACGTGGGTCGGTCCTTGGGTCATGCTTCCCTCTGCAGTCCTGCAGTTCTCTCAAGAGTGGTTGCTTGCCTGGGCTGGGCTCATGTTGCCCTTCCTTTCTATTTTCCTTTACAGACTCACCACCACAGCAGCTTGTTCCCTGGATCTTCACAAATTCCCTCTGGACAAGCAGGCCTGCAAGCTGGACATGGAAAGCTGCACATTCACCTCCTATGGACCTTATTTCCACCTGAGGCTGTGGCTATCAGGAAACCAAAGGTGGAACTGACAGTGAGAGGGACAGTGCATCTATATACCCCCTCAACCTACCCACTTCACCTACCCACTCTCTCTCTCCTACACACATAGGTGATGGAGATAAAGAAAGACAGGTGGTAGAAACCCAAGATAGGTGATTGACTGACTGATGGGGGTGTATATATGGCATCTGGGAGCAGATGGCCTTTATGGTGTCAGTTGTTCCCTTGGGAAGTGTCACCTACTATTGGGATATTGTGCACAATCTGGTTGGTGGGAGCTTGTAGCGTGTCTTTGGTGTGCTTTCCTTTCTGGCTAAGAAACTCCAAAGTGAGAGTTCTCTTTCCCCAGTGCTCAGGCTCAGCAAAGCATAAAGGAGCCCCCCAGATGGCAAGTTCCAGCCATCCTTTGGTTTTGAGACTGCTCTGGTGTGAAATCTGCATTTCCCCATTTTCTGAGACTCTCTGTTTCTCTCCCCTTCACAGATGGAGACACGGTTGAAGACATCATGCTATTCTGGAAAGACAATGAGAGTGCCATCCACATGTCTGAGAAGCTGCAAATCCCTCAGTTCTCTTTCATGGTGAGGATGATTACTGGCAAGGAGGTGTATTTCTACACAGGTGGGTCTCACCCCATCCTTCTCTCCTGTCCCTTGTCACCTTTGCACTCCCATAAACTCCCAGTGGCTTCTGCCAGGACCCCTACACTCTCTGCTGCCTCCCTTCCCATTTCTCACTGGTTCTGCATGCCTGCCAGGCCCCCTTTATAAAGCCCCAACATCTCGCCCTGTGCAAGTGAGGAAGGGCTGTGAAAGCCCTGGGCCCGGTTGGCCAGGCTCTGCAGGTATAAAGGATACATGCTCCTCTCAGTGTTGGCCTCTGGCCCTCCATCTGTTTACAGCTTGGAGCCATCTCTTGCCTCTCCCATTACCAGACGTCAGCTACCATGGAGAAAGTGAGAAAGGAATGGGAGAGAGCAAACTTGCTCTGCCACGTGGGCCTGCTGAGATGTACCATTTTCACTGGGCTTCTCAGTCGGGATGCCCGTGGATGGAGAATTAGAGGCCTAACTGCCCATTAGTCACCACCCCCTCTGTTGTGTGCCTCTCCACCCTGCAAAGCCCCTGGGCCCTGCCACCCTGACATCAGTGTGTCTCCTTGCCAGGGTCCTACGTGCAACTGATACTCAAGTTCCAGGTCCAGAGGGAAGTCCACAGGTACATTGGGCAGGTCTACTGGCCTATGGTCCTCACCACTATTCTCTCCTGGATATCGTTTTGGATGAGCTATGATTCCTCTGCAGCCAGGGTGACAATTGGTAGGTGCTGTCTCCATCCCAGGGAGGAGTGTGGGTTGTCTTCCTCGGAATAAAAAAGTCAAGCGTAAGGGAGTCATACCTGGTGCAGCATGTGACTGCGTATACAAGGAAGCAAGGGCTTTTCCGGCAGGCGTGTGTGTAGGTGCTCGGCCAAGCCCTGGTGGAGAGACTGACATTGGTGATGGGTGTGAAAAACACACTAGATTTGCAATCTTGGTATGTTTGCCCAAATACCAGAATTCATAGTTTGTCGAGTTCATAAGTAAATGGACAAGTCACACATTTAGATGAGAAATACAACACAATAAACATTGATTTAATCAAGGCATCAGAACGCCTTACTAGGCAGCAGGGCTTCAAGAGCAGCTGCTCTGAAGGAGCCTCTAATGGGCCCCAGATACAGGTCTGCTTTCTCTGTCACTGTCTTTGGGGCAGACTCCTCATCCTCCTTCTTCAGAAGATCATTCAGGACTAAACATTTGCATTTGTATAATAGTTTAGAGCTCACAAACTTTTCCAGGGACTAAAGGAAGACAAAAGGGGAAGGGGCCAGCACAGGGCAAGAGGGAACCACAGGTGTTAATTGCTGAGAAGCAGCCGTGGCTGGGGTTTTGGCATTTGACTGTAAGAGCGATGGGATGTCGTGGACTGCTGAGGCAGAGGCTGGGCTTCAAGATGCGGGAGGAGGAACAAAGAGAGCACTTCATCAAAGGCACTGCCCGGCCCAGAGAGCTGAAGGGTTTTGCTGAAGGCTCTCCTCATTGCAGAGATGGCCAGGGGCCTAGTGGCTTGCCAGGAAGCTCAGCCACCAGAGGAGACTGAGCTGGTGCTGTTCTGTTTGTAGGTCTCACTTCAATGCTCATCCTGACCACCATAGACTCTCATTTGTGGGATAAGCTCCCCCACATTTCCTACGTCAAGGCCATCAACATCTATATCCTTGTGTGCTTGTTCTTTGTGTTCCTGTCCCTGCTGGAGTATCCATTGGATACTAGATGGAGTACATCATCTATTTTTTCTACAGCTGGGGACTTCAGTGCCACAATAGGCAACGCAGGAGACCACGAAGAGTCATTGCCCACTACCGATACCAGGAAGTGGTGGTGGGGAACGTGTAGGTTTGACTTTTTGACTGACAATCAGCTTTCCCTGAGCACCTCTTGAGCCCCGGCTTAGCGCTTTTGACCCTTTGGCATTTCTTAGTTCTTTTAATTCTCACACACACAGACACATAGCACACGCATCTGTGCACACACCTTCACACACACATGTGAACAAGGAACGAGGAAGTAGGACTTTTTATCATCACTTCTTGACACATGATCATTGTCCAAGGTCACAAAGCAAGTACATGGCAAGGCTAAATTTCTGCAGAACTTTCAACCAAATTCAGCCCAATTTGCATGCATCCAGGGCAGGCAATGAAGCTGGAAGGAAAGATGGGCAGAGGGAGGCTGAAAGGAAGACAGATGCCGGAGAGGATAGCCTGCCTACCCAGCCTTCTTTGGCACTTCAGACTTGCAAGACAGTTCTGAGGCTCTTGCTGTGGGCAGTACGTTAATGTCCAACAACATCCCTCCTCCTTTGCAGAGAGCCCAGCTGTACCTGCCTGAGCAGGCCTCCATGCACCACACAGCACTCCCGAGGGAGCAGCTGCCCCCAGGCAGACATCGGCTTGGCAGCTGCCATGGCCTTCCCTTGCACGCTGACAGCCTCTTGGTCCTGTTCCTCAGCCCCCTGCATACCAGAGACCCCAAGAGGAGATGGCTCTGTCTGTCAAGAGATCCACAGTAACAATGCAAGTGCTGATGAGGAAAGCCTGCCCCCCGTGCATAGCCACCTAGGCCACAGGAAACTGGTGATCCTATCCATTATATCCTCAAAGGATGGCCTGATTATCATGGAAGATGGAGTCAGTTCTCTTCCCACCACCCCAGCTCAGGCCCCCCTGGCAAGCCCATAAAGCCTCAGTTCTCTGACATCCATCTCCAAGCATGCCCAGCTGGCCACCTTGGAAAGTCTAAGCCCACTCAGTTCTCTCTCAGGCCAGGCCCCACTGGCCACCGCAGAAACCCTGAGTGATCTCCCCTCCACCTCAGAGCAGTTCCGCCTTGGCTACGGTGTTCACTTTAACGCTTTCCAGAATGGTGACAGTGTCACTCCTACTGAAATCCACAACCATGCCGAGGCCCATGGCCATGCTGAGACCCGTGACTCCAAAACCTCTGATGGAAGCTTGAACTCAGACGAGAGCCATGGCCGTGGCCCCAGTGGGCAGCCCATGCTTCGTCATGGGTAGGGCTGTGTGCAAGAAGCAAACTGTGAGCTGGAGAAGATCCATAGCTTACGCAATGATGTCAATGTTGAGAGCAGCTGCTTTGGCCGTGAGGAGCAGCCCGAGTGTGATGCTGATAGTATCTGGAGCCTGGATAATGATGACCTCATGGCCAGTGGCCAAGACAAGGACAGTAGCTCAGAGTCTGTGAGCAGTGCCCCCCCAAGACCTGGGTGCACCTTCACCAAAGAGTTCTCCTTCGATCTCTTCAACCCCGACTACATCCTTAAGGTTGACAAGTGGTTCTTGTTCCTCTTCCCTCTGGTCGTTGTGTTGTTCAACATTTCTTACTGGGTGTACCACATCTATTAGGCCCCCAGTGGCCCCAGAGTGGCAGGGACACTGGGCTCTGCTCCTTTATGGTTTCTTTTTGTTTTATTTTCCCTCTCTCCTTCATTCATTTTATTTTGTGGCATTCTGGGCAATCTGATCTGTTTCACACTTCTGTTTATAAGTATGAGGTGGAGAGTGATTGGAAAGCATGTATTCTGGCTGGAAAGGAAGGGACTGAGGAGGAGCTGGAGGTAAAGAGCACATTTATTTCCTTTCCTGCTAGAAGGCGCTCACATTTCCAAAGACTTCTCACAGCCAGTAAGCATGGAAAGGCTCCTGGGAATGTTTAGAGGACAGGGGGCAGCCAGATTTGGAGACAGAAGAAGGATCTAAGCCTTGCTTACAAATGTTTCTGGGGGCTTTTCTGTCCCCCTGAGGTGTCAAAATTTCTTTTGCATGATTTTTTATCTTCTTTTTTTCCCCCCTCCTAGGGATTATGGACCTTGCTCACCCTCTGCTTAGGGCTTTATAGGAAAAAGTCAATCTGGGTTGGGCTGGGGTGCACAGGGGAAGGGCTAGCCATGGCTTGGAAGTTCAGGGAACTGACCATGGTAATCTCGGGGAGCATTTGTAAGTGCCTTTTTGCCACTCTATTTGTTATATTTAGAGTGTGGTGTGGTGGTGCCGGGTGGGGAGAGGAACGTAGGTGGGTGAGGCTGCATGGCGACCTGTCAGGGTAAGTGAGGGAGCACACAACCAATGGGACCTTTCAGTGGGGAAGGGACAAAGCCAAGTTGGAGATGACACTGTTGAGCTGGCCTCTTTGGAGGAATGGGAACTTCTCTTGCCTGTATTTCTGCTTCAGAATGCCTGACACCAGGGACTTGACACATCTGTCTGAGTTGGGAGTTCGCTTGCTATCAGACGCTGAGTTGATCATGAATCCCAGAGTAAGCACTTGGAAATAAGCACTAGGGTCAGGAAAGTTCAAACTTGGGAGTTCACCACCTGGCCCATACTAGCAGATGAACATCTAATGTAAATCTATATACTAATCCTTTCTATTGTCTAGTGCATAGTGTCAACAAGCTTGCTGACCCACCACACCATTGGATCCTCACAGGAGCCCTGTGAACCAGGAAAGGCAAAGCGCATTGTTCCCAGTGTGGCAAGGAAAACAAATGGAGCTTGTGTGCCATGCTTCAGGGCGTGTAGACAGTGAGTGGTAGAGCCACCCCACTTGGTCTTCCTTCTCCTAACTCTCTAAACCAAAGAATTCCCCTTTCTTTTTTCCCCTTCCCAAAAGGGGGTGCTCCAGCATGGAGTCTGCCTCTCTACCAGGCCCCCAACCTTACTGTATGGTACCGGTACCGGGCGTGTCTCTGAAGGAACTGGCTGGTGGCCAGCCAAACAGGGGGAAGTTAGCAGATGGAGAACATGGGCACTGCCCACCCAGCAGTTGATTTGTGAGGCAGTCACAAAGGAAGATGGGAGCACTAGGAACAAACAGAGGGCTTTCAGACATGTCTGGCAGCCATGCACATGAAGGCTTCACAGCACAGAGGAAGGGCAGAGAGGCCACTTGTAAATATCTCCATAAATCCACATAACTAGATATAATATTATACCTTACAAAGAATATCTTGCCCTAACATGCTGAAATGAGAGCAGTTGAACTCTACTGCAACCCATGCCCTGTAGTTCAGTGTCAGTGTGAGGTGGGGGTTTGGCAATGACACCTTTGCGAGAACTTAAACCTTCTGGGTTTGCCATGGATTTGTTCGTTTGAGCCTGAGAATTGCCAGATCTCCCCATGTCAAGTCTTGCTTGTTGTCTATTTTCTGTGTCATTGAGCCTCACCCCAGCTGTCCCCAGTCCCTCCCCAGCCCTGCAGGCCCCCACTTCCAGATGACTGCCCCCATCCCCTACCTCTCCTCTCCTCACACCAAGTGACTCTGGAAGTGCAGTGTCCAGCTGGGTGATGCATGGGTGCAGCCCAGGGCCTAACTCAGCCCCGGCCAGTCAAAGAGCACTTGGTAATTTGGAGATTGGGCAGCATCTGGGATTGAGTGACCCCTACTTTGCTCCTCTGCCCACTTTCCCTCCCATTCTACTTCCCCCTAGAATCCCTTCTGTGCCAGTAGCACAGGAGGGACACCACTGTTTTTCTTTCCAAAGTTTTGACTCCTTGTGGACATAGGTGACATGTTTCCTACCAAGTTCTTGCCCTTTCCATCTGCCACTGTGGGGTGCCTTTGCACAGCTCACAGACGATTTTCAATGGAGCTTGTCAAATGTATTCTTACAATTCACGTCATCTTGTTAATAACAAGGCTTCAAAGCCTTTGCACATTTAGAGCTGACTTTGGCTGAGACTGTGGCCATTCCTGATGAGGGTTCCTTATTTTGTACATACAAGAACTAACCCTTTCAGCTATTAACTAATGAATACATCCACTAAGCTATCTAACTGCATGGTACCCTGCTGTTGTGATGTGCAGTAACTTCCTAGCTATTCTATAGCCAAACATCAAAGAAAATCATGACTTGTCCTACTAAAAGTGCAGTGTGTTCATGTCTGTTGTATTGTGTCCTGTGATCGATAGGAAATCTATAGTATCAGTGTTGCGTTTCCAGGGGAGGGAGGGAGAGGGTGTTAATGTATGTCTCTGATATACTTAAATTATGAAATAGCCCTAGTTGGTCAGGGTCACTTCTGTTGACTCATTTGCATGAGACTTTGTGCCCACCATCTAGCTGGACTGCGTCCCCAGCGTCAGTTGTCATCGGCAGAGTTGAGGGTACCCGACTTTAGCACAACTGGTCATGGTGCCTGACATTGGGCAGTGCCAGAAGATTCTTCGGAGTGCAGCCAAGTCAGAGACATTCTGAAAGCCGATGAATACAGTAAAGTCGCAGACACACACACACACACACACACACGGGTCTTCAGAAGTGATTCTGGGCCCAAGCAAGTGAAAATCAAGAAAAGAAGAGGAAGACCAAGACCCAGTTGCCCTGGATGGCCGGACCTGAAAAGGGGGCACAAAGCGCCAGAGCCTCAAGAGATGACTGGGCACCTTCTTTGCCCTCATTTTTGCATGAAAAAGACCTTGACCAGTGCGGACTTCAAAAAAATTAAACATAAAGATACAATTATGCTTCTGAATGATATACTCAAATAAAATATTGTAAACAGCCAAATGGGAAGAATCAATACGTCTAATGAGAAGAATTCTGCTGGGTCATTGTGTCTCTTCTCCGTATGATTAAAAAGTGTTGCACAGGACATCTGTCTGCACCCAGGAAGCCTCTGGCTTCCATCCCTCATGATGGCCTTCCCACAGCTTTGCACGTTGGCCTCCTCATGCCCCAGGACATTTGAAGCCATGGTTTTCAGGATGAGGAGAATTAGCAACAGCACAAATGAAATTAGTTCACACTTTTAAATGGGCCATTCCTAATCATTTCAAACAAAAACATTTAAAACAGAACAAGCCATTGTGGTGCAAAAATACAAGGTAGATATCTGGTTCCCTTTTGTGGGGTAAGGGGCGTCGGATAAGCCATCTTTATACAGAACAAAACTGTTTGCAAAATCTCCTTTGCCAACATGGATGTGCAGAATAGAGAGGAAGAAAGCCTTGTGAGGGTGAGAATAGAGCATGCTCAGGATTAAAATGTTTGCAAAGTCACATTCAAACGCCCTGCAGTGGTTCAGGGTGTCCTTGCTGTGACCCACATTCCTCAGTGCATCTCCAAGCATCTTTTGATGAAAACCTTGGAGTTGCAGGAGGAACCCTGGCCTAGCGATGCTTTGTGGTCCCTTTGGTGCCCCAAACAGGCCAGGAGTGCCGTGCAAACCTACCCTGCAGAGGCTGCTTTGCTGCTCCAAACTGGGACATACACAGGATAGAAAAGTTTGCCCGATAGCCATACTTCTCCACCGTTCTGACTCATGTCAGCAACCCCTGGCTACACACCCTGTTCTCCTGGCTCCCCCTGGTATCCCCCACAAGACTCAGGATCCCAACCCCACCTGCCCACTAAGACCCAACCCCAGGCCTGATTGGCTGCAGAGAAGCCCACTGCAGAGGACACCCTACTTGGTGCCTCCCTCACCAAACACTGCAGTCAGGAGCCCTTGCTGGGCCCGCCTTTGTAGTGTGGTCAGATCCAAATGACCTTCCCACAGATTCCACTGTGACCCTGACAGGCAGAAATCTCCCTTTCAATGCCTAGCAGCTCTTCTGTGCCAGAGGGGTCACAGGTTCCTGCAGAAGGAGGAGGTGCAGCTTGGTTGTGGGGAAGACTTTTCTCACAGCCAGGACCTGCCATGAGTGACTGTGTGCTCTTCTGCTGGCTAAGTTGTTGCAGACAAGCGAGGTTCAGAAGGTGGCCATAGGTGGAGCATGTGGCACTTGGATGGGCTTGACATGAGACCACTGTCACTTGCTGCCTGCATGACTACAAAACTGCCCCAAGGGCAGGGATGAGAGGAGGGGAATGGGATGCCCCGCTTCCAAGCTTCGCTAACTCTTGTGGTGAAGGAGTCCTTACCAGCTTCTTCCCAGTCTGGCATGCTTCCTGCGGCCCCTGTGGCTGCCACGGTGCTGATTATCCAATTCAAGCACTCCTCTAAGTTGGGTTCATAAGGGTGGGAGAGGACAGGAATTGGTAAGGTATACAGGACTAAGGAAGGTTTTGCTTATTTCTTAATCACCTTGAATTTATTTTCATGCTTAACAATAGTAGGGGAGAAGAGCCCTATTTGCCATGGGACTCCAAATGAGTTTCCGTCCTGTGGTCTGGAAGCTGCTCAGGAACTGCACAGGGAGTCAGGGTCAGAATTGGAAAATGAACTTTTCCTAAGGCCAACCTAAGATTTGCTGCATGGAATCCAGTTCTGCATCCTTGATTCCAAATTTCCCCATTTTAGTTTCTTTCCCCATGTTTTTCTCTCTTGGAGTTTGTCTCTCTTTTATCTGTGTCCAACCAAATACACAGACCCAAATTATGGCTGTAAAAAGGCAAAAGGGCTAGACAAAAGAACCTGAAAGAAATGATATCTCCACAGGTAGTTCTCTCAAGGAGAAACAAAGGGAACAGAAACGCATCAGCTTCTTAGAAAGTCTCCGTCTAGTGCCAGTTGGGGAAAAGAAGACAAAAATTGATGGGAGATGATGGACTCTGTTGTCCTTCCCCACCTTACTCCTGTCTGCAATACTCTGTGTGCCCTCAGGAGCCTCCTCCAGTCCTCTTCCAGCTAGCCAGCCCACTCTGACCCCAGGCCAGGTATAGCCCTCAAAGCTCTGCCCATTTGGGACAGAATTTTCCCTTGCCACTCTCTTTCAAGAGCACCCACTCATCTGCTTGAGATGCAGTTCTAGCCATTTTGTAGCTAGTAGCTACAAAAACTTGTACCTTCCCCCACTTCAGCTGGCCATAAAGGACCCTCCATATGGCCATAGATGCAGGGTGGGGAAGGGGCACTGCGTTACTGTACTGGGTCGTAAGGAGGCCTGAACTATTTGCTCATGCAGTTACTTGTGCCCTCTGGTCCTGCTCAGATGGGAACAGGCTGGAACCATCATCCCTGCTACTCCCAGTCATTGAAGGGGACAGCCCCAGAGGAAGCATGGCCTCCGCACAAACAAGGCTGGGGCTGACAAGTAATGCTGCCCCCGATGGCAGGTTTTCCTACTGGAGACCTGATAGACACACCTCCAGGGCAACCACACAAACATACCTTTCTATTGATAATGTTGTTCTGCCTCTTGCAGCACAAAATGTTCCACCTAATCAAAGATCCTCTCCTGTTACTCTAGCTCCATATGGGCCAAGACTCAGGGAGATTTCCCATCCCAATACACTTTCCATAGAGGAATCTGTCCATTCTTGGGTGAGAAAAATGAGAACTCAAGCGTCCTCTCCAATGAGTAAAAAGGACTATGTCCCATCATGACACCAGACAATGACCAAGAATATGGTAATGCCTGATTTGGAATTGGATTATCAGTCAGGACAGGCTAGGTGCTGCTATCATGACCATCTCAAATTCCCAGTAACTTCACCCAAGAAATGTTCATTTTCTTCTCACACTGTGTGTCTAATTCAGGTCATTGTGGGAGCTTCCACTAATGATAGCTATTGATGTGTCCTTCAGCAATCTTCATGGCAGGGGGACAAAAACTTAGTGGGGCTTGCACAAGTAATTCAGTGCTGCAGTCAAAAGGGAAACACCTCACTTACACTCACAATTCATTAGCTAGGACTGATGATATTGACGCCACTATAAGGAATCAGGACATTCGGCTTTCTGTGTACCCAGGAGGGGTGAACCCTTTATCACTGAAGAGTGCTGATAACAAACACATGTACTTTCCCTTGGTCTTTGAAGGCTTGTTGCTTGCTCTTCTTCCCACTTAGAGGTATTCATGGCCTGCTTTTCATTTTTACTGTTATGTGTACATCGTAGTTGTATATCTCTATAGGGTACATGTGATGTTTTGATACTGGCACAGAAAGTGAATTAATCAAATCAGTGTAATTGGTGCTTCCATTGTCTCAGGTATTTATCATTTCTTTGTGTTAGAAACATTTCTATTCTAGCTATTTTAAAGCATACCCTAACTTATTGTTGACTGTAGTCACTTTGTTGTGCTATGAAATATTGTTCATTCTATCTACCACTTAACTATATGTTTGCATCCATTAATCATTCCCAACTTATCCCCTTGTCCTCACTCCCCCTCCCAGCCTCTGATAATCATCTTCGTACACTCTGTTGCCATGAGATGTTTCTGATATTTAGCTCCCTCATATGAGTGAGAATGTGCAAGATTTGTCTTTGTATGCTTGGCTTATTTCACGGAACTTAATGTTCTCAAGTTCCATCCATGTTGTTGCAAATCTCAGTCCACTTTTTGCAGTAGTCTTCTCATCTTTAACCTTGACATGTAAGCCATCAATATATGCTAAATTTCCAAAATATTGCTATTCATCAGTGAGCTATCTACTGTGGGTAGTGCACAGAGGGAGCTCCAAGCAGTCATTCCCCTCAACCCTTCCCCCCAAGAAAAGTATAAATAACCCTTTTGCTATCTGATGGGATGCAGTACCAAAATCCCAGAGGTCACAGGGACCAGGAATGAAACTCAAACACCAGCTATCTCCAGGTTTGGGAGCAGAGGTTTATTGTGTGAGCTTTCCACCTTCATCTCAAATGTTGTGTATCAGTCAGGGTTATCCAGAGAGACACAGAACCAATAGGATGCATAGACAGATAGATACAGATATATGAGAGGGGATTGATTAAGGGGATTGATTAAGGTAATTTGCTCATGCAATTTGGGAGGCTGAGAAGTCCCACAATAGGCCTTCTGCAAACTACAGAAACAGGGAGCCAGCAACATGGCTCAGTACAAGTCTGAAGGCCTTGCAAGCAGGGAAGCAGATGGTATAACTCTTAGATGGAAGACAAAGTCACAAGACCCCAGAGCAGATGCTGCTGCAAGTCCAAGAGTCCAAAGGCCAGAAATTCTTAAGTTCAGATGCCCAAGGGCAGGAGAAGAAGGGTGCCCCAGGTCCAGAACAGAGAGAGAGAGAGAGAGAGAGAACAAACTTGTCTTTCCTCTGCCTTTTTATTTCATCTGTGCCTCAGCCAATTAGATCATGCCTAGCCACACTGGTTGAGGGCAAATCTTCCTTACTTAGTCCACTAATTCGAATGCTGATCTCTTCTAGAAACACCCTCACAGACACACCCAGAAATAATGCTTCACCAACTACCAGGGTATCCCTTAACCTAGTCAATTCCACATCTAAAATTAACCATCACAAGTTGTATATCCTATTCTGGCAACAGAAAGGCTAGTGCACCCAAGACACTAAAGTCGAAGCTAAGGAAGAAAGCAAACTCAACTCCACAACAGCTGAGATGGTCCTGAACAGAGTGGATCTGGAGATGACCCAGACCTTCAGTGAAATCTCTCACAAAACCATAAGTAAACCTCTTCTGCAGTCTTGGCATTCCTGAATTCTGCTGAGGACCCTGTCCAGAGTCAGGGCAGCCAAAAGGAAGTTTGTCTAGCAGAGGTGGGGGAGAGTGTTGATCTGGGCCTCAAACGACCCTCAGGTAGATGGAATAATCGAGATGGTGCTCTCCCTGTTACAGGGCCACTAAGCCCATCACCCTGTGGCTCCATTTTGGGTGACCCCATTCTCATTCAGAAAGTGAATGCCAACCTAAAGCCTTTCAAACCAGGAGCTCCAAATCCCAGTATAATACTATTTTAATGGTGGAGGGTCTTTATTAAGACACTTATGCAACACCCCTCCCCAGAATAGTGACAGTTCATGTGCTGCTGCGGGAGGCCCCCTTACTGGTATCCCTGGAGGCCCCCTACCCACTCGGAATGACTTCAATGTCATCCCATGGTGACCATCCTCTTCACATTTACAGTACCCCTGACATCAGCAAGCAGAAAGACACTTGGTGTGCACCTTAAAAAAAGTTTACTGAAAATGGATCCTAGACCTAAATGTAAAGCACAAAGCTATAAAGCTTCTGAAAGGTAACATGGAAGAAAATCAAGGTGAACTTGGATTTGGCAATGACTTCTTAGATATAAGACCAAAGGCATGAATCATGAAAGAAAAAATTGATAAGTTAGACATTATTAAAATTAAAACTTCTACTCTGTGAAAGACTGTTAGGAGTATTGTCTGCACACTGGTGGTAGTTCCCATGCTGGTAGGGGAAGCCCTCCCCCTGGTATCTCTGGAGGTCCCTTGCCCACTTGGACTGAGTTCAATGTCATCCCATGATACTTACCCCTCCACATTTAGGGTACCTCTTACCTCTGGAAGGAGAGATACCCTCCTTTGCTCCATCAAGTACTACAAATTGTATTGGCAGGGATGTGCAAAGAGGGATTTCTGCAAAAGAGCAGCATCTGTGGTACACCTTGAATTGAGCCAAACAAAGAGAATGGTCAAAGCCCCCAAGTCCCTCCCTCCATCAAAAGCTGTCATCCGTGTGAGGAGGGAGGCAGTACTCTGCTCCCAACATATGTGGACAACCTGGCTTTGCCTCTAAGCCACTAAAAGCCTCCTGGGCCTGTTCATGTTGTCAGTCCAACATTCCTTGTTAGGAATCTCTGGACTCATACATCAAGTCATACTTCTTGGAGCACCAGGGCCCTAGCAGCCAGCAGGGCTTGTGGTGGGTGATGGAATGAGCACATCATTGGTCCAGCTAGCCTTCTCTCAAGCTGCTTCTATCCACTAGGTCCAACTTTTGAAAATGAAGGCCCATGAAGGTAGCAAGGCCATCTGTGTCACAGACAGGGAGAAGAAGGAGCTGCCATTTCTTCTCTTTATCCCCAGCTCATATCATCTCCATCCCTTCTGGCACTCAATGATGTCCCCAGACTCTTTCAGTCTTTTCCCCTCCAGCATTTTCAAAGCCCTACTTGACCCACAGTGCTAGGTTCATTCAACTATTCAATATGGTTTTGTGTGTTTTGAAATGTTTTATAACAACTATTGAAAAAGGAGACATTTAATCCGTCTGCAATTTATTTTTATGTAGCTTCAGAAGAATTCCAGTTGTACGGGGGTTTCTACATGGAGATCCAGTTGTTTCACTGTCATTTACTAAAAATACTGTGATTCCCCACTGTCCTGCAGTTGCACCTTTTTCATAAATCAGCAGTCCATATATAAGCCTCTGTTTCAGAAGTATGCTATTTCCATTGATCTGCTTGTCAACCACGGTATGCATACCACAAACTTAATTACTCTAGCATTTTAATAATTCTTAATCATCTGGTAGAGTAACTAGTTTTGTCTTCCTCTATTCCTTCAAGACTGTCTTGGCTATGCTTGGCCTATTGCATGCCAATTTAAACATTATGCTCATTGGGTCACATTTCACACAGATATGCACATAAACAGACACATTCATCCTCAACACCTTTGGGATTTTTTTTTTAGATTGCAGTCAATCTTTAGATTAATTGAGGAGAATTAACATCTTTATACAACTGAATCTTCATACACATTATCATATTATACTTTATTTTGAGTTAGGTGTTTATTAGTTTATCTAAACAGTGTTTTTATATTTTTTCCATAGAGTTTCTAAACGTGCTTTGGCTAGATTTACCCTTCAATATTTAATATTTTGATATGATAGGTTACAAGCCACATTTTTCTGACTTTCATTTTCATTTCATACTATTTGTTGCTGCAGAAACAAAGTTTACTTTTTGTATATTGATGTTATACAAAGCAACCTTGACATTCACTTTTCTTGACTGAATAGTTTAACCTCAGTTCTTTTGGACTTTCTTCACACACAGTCTAATCATCTGTTAATCATGGACATTTTATTTCTTACTTTATGAATTGCTATCTCTTCTGCTTCTCATTACGGCACTGGACAGTATCTCCGTCAAAATATTGAATAAAAATGGTAATGGGAGGAATCCTTGTCTAATCCTCAGTTTCAAAGCAAAAGCTTTCAAATTTCCCCATATGTGTACAATGTTTTCTGTAGGTTTTTCACACATATCCTTTAGCTAGTTGACTTTTCTTTTTTTCCATTTTAATAAGCTTTTTATTTTAAAATTGTGTTGGATTTGCAGAAAAATTGCAAACATAGTACAGAGAGTTCCCACATGGCCCACACTCACTTTCCCCTATTAATTAACCTCTTACTATGGTACATTGTTTACAACTAATGAACCAATAGTGACACAATGTTATTAACAAAAGTCCACACTTTCTTTAGATTTCTTTAGTTGTTATTTGATGTCTTTTATTCTGTTCCAGGATCCTATGCAACATTCTGCATGATATTTAGCCATTATACCTTCTTAGACCCCTCTTGGCTGTAACATTTACTCAAGCATTCCTTGTTTTTGATGACCTTGACAGTTTTGAGGAGTACTAGTGAAACATATTGTATGATGCCCCTCTCTTGGAATTTTGCTGATGATTTTCTCATGATTGGTTTGGTATTATGGGTTTGGAAAGGGGAGCACCACAGAGATAAAGTGCTATTCTCATGACATCGTATCAAAGATACATACCATCAACAATGACTTATCACTGTTTTGTTTTATTTCAGAATATTACGGGGGTGCAAAAGCTTTGGTTACATATGCTGCCTTTGCACCGCCCAAGTCAGAGCCACAAGCCTGCCCATCCTCCAGACAATGCGCTGCACCCATCAGGTGGGAATTTACCCACCCCCTCCTTCCCCCTCCTACCTCCCTGACACTTATCACTGTGGACATCAATCTTTTTTTTTTTTTTCCATCTTATTATGGGGGATACAGAATTCAGGTTACATATGTTTCCTATGTACCGCCTGTCCCCCCAGGTCAAAGCTCAGGCGTGTCCATTCCCCAGAGAGTGCACACTGCCATCATGTAGGTATATACCCATCCCCTCCTCACTCCCCCCAATCTTGATCACCTGGCATAGGGAGCGTTTTTCACTCTTCCTCAAAGTAAACTTACTCTTTTCCCCCTTTTCCACACTGTAGTCTCTTGGGAAGGAAGTCACTGTGCCCAACCAACACTTGAAAAGTATGGAGTATCTATATAATAGATTTGCAATTCTTCTGCTCAGATTTATCCATTCTCCTCCATTTGTTTAGTCATTTATTTATCAGCATAGACTCATGGATATAAATTTTATACTTTGTGGGAGAGGGTGGGGTAGAAAAAAATTTTATACTTTGAGAAATATCACTTTTTGTTGGGAATGTATGTCAATTTTTATTAAATACAATTATGTTTAAATTTACTGTAACCAGGGAAATGCAACTTAAAACCACAATCAGATACCATCTTACTCCAGTTAGAATGGCCATTATTAATAAGTCAAAAAAACGTTAGTTGTTAGTGTGGATGTAGTGAAAATGAAACAATTATACACTCTTGGTGGGAATGTAAATTGGTATGAAATTTTCTCAAAGAACTAAAAGTAGATCTACCATTGATCCTGCAAACCCAGTACTGGGTATCTACCCAGAGGAAAAGAAATTATTATATCCAAAAGACATCTCTACTCATATGTTTATGACAGCACAATTCACCTTTGCAAAAATATGGAATCTACCTAAGAGCACATCAACTGAAGGATGAACAAATTGAGATATTTATACACACACAAACAATGAAGTACTATTCAAAAATAAGAAAGACTGAAATAATGTCTTTTCCAGCATCTTAGATGGAACTTGAGGACATTATCCTAAGTGAAGTAACTCTGGAACAGAAAAATAAATGCTCCATATTGTTGCTTATAAGTGGGAACTAAACTATGGCAACATAAGGGCACACGGAGTGGTATAATGGACATTGAAGACTCAAAAGGGTCAGGGTGGGAGGAGGTGACACATGGAAAATTATCTATGGGACACAGTGTACACTAGTCAGGTGATGGGTACACCAAAAGCCCAGACTTGACCACTATACAATAAATACGTACAACAGAATTCAACTGGTACCCACCAAAACTTAAAATTTTATTTTTTTTATTTTTTGTTTTTCAGCTCATTAAGGGGGTACAAAAGATCAGACTATATACATTGCCCATGCCTCCCCATCCCCCCGAGTCTGAGCTTCAATTGTGTCCATTCCCTAGACAGTGCACATCGCACTCATCATGTAGGTGTGCACCCCTCCCCTCCCCCCACCCCCCAATCAGAACTTCAATCGTGTCCATTCCCCAGGTAGTGCGCATTGCACACATCAAGTAGGTATACACTCAACGCTTCCACCCAGCGCCGACCTCTGTCTGATACCCAATTGGTGTTTATCCCAAATGTGCACTCAGGGAAACCAGTTTGCTGGTGAGTACATGTGGTGCTTATTTTTCCATTCTTGGGATACTTCACTTAATAGAATGAGTTCTAGCTCTCTCCAGGAGAACCAAAGAGATGCCATATCACCATTATTTCTAATAGCTGAGTAATATTCCACGGTATACATATACCACATTTTAGTAATCCATTCATGAATTGATGGGCATTTGGGTTGTTTCCACATCCTTGTGATTGTGAATTGTGCTGCTATGGATATTCGGGTGCAGGTGTCTTTTTTATAGAATGACTTTTGTTCTTCTGGGTAGATTCACAGTAATGGGATTCCTGGATTGAATGGTAGGTCTACTTGAATCTGTTTAAGGTATCTCCACATTGCTTTCCACAGGGGCTGCACTAGTTTATAGTCCCACCAGCAGTGTATGAGTGTACCTATCTCTCCACACCCACGCCAACATGTATAGTTTTGGGACTTTTTGATAAAGGCCATTCTCACTGGACTTAAGCGATATCTCATTTTGGTTTTGATTTGCATTTCCCTGATGATTAGAGATGTTGAACACTTTTTCATATGTTTGTTAGCCATTTTTATATCTTCTTTTGAAAAATTTCTATACATGTCCTTTGCCCACTTTTTGATAGGGTTGTTCGATTTTTTCTTACTGATTTTCCTGAGTTCTAAATAGATTCTTGTTATCAGTCCTTTATCTGATGTGTAGTATGTGAAAATTTTTTCCCATTCTGTAGGTTTTTTGTTTACTCTTGTGACTGTTTCTTTGGCTGTGCAGAAGCTTTTTAATTTGATCAGGTCCCATAACCATCCTCATATAGCCATCTAATCTTTGACAAAGCAGACAAAGACATACTCTGGGGAAAAGATTCCTTATTTAATAAATGGTGCTGGGAAAACTGGATAGCCACATGTAGAAGACTAAAACAGGACACACAGCTCTCACCCCTCACAAAAATCAAATCACGGTGGTTAACAGACTTAAACCTTAGGTCAGAAACCATTAGAATTCTAGAAGAAAACGTAGGAAAGACTCTTACAGACATTGGCCTAGGCAAAGAATTTATGAAGAAGACCCCTAAGGCAATCACAGCAGCAATAAAAATAAAATTTTTAACAAATTAAGTTTACTGTAGATATGATTTGTCTCATTCATTCTGTTAATATAGTTATCCAGTCCAGGGACTACTTGCTCCCAGATCTATCTTTCATTTTCTCCTACTCTGCTCTCCACTATACAGGATTTGACTCCTGAAGGCTCCAATTCCTAGGCTCACCAACATTTGGCTGCCATTTTGGTTCAGGAAAATAGTGTGATATGAGGTTTTTCTCCTCCTTCCTCTGCATCAGGTGACTTCTCCTTCAGTGGCTACATTTTCTATGGCTCCAGGCACCATCACATAGTCCACCATGATTCCAGATCCTGTTGAACCCAATACCTAGGCTCCATTAATGCTAAATTTGTCTTTGTTCTTCAGACCTAGAGGTGAGATTGACTTTCTCGTGTGGCTAATTATTGGGTTCTCTCACTCTCTCTTGTTTGGCTTCTCCATCACTTGTGTAATCAGTCCCCTGCATTAAATTCCCTCTGTATTAAATATTGATAGAATTTTCTATTTTCCTAGAAAATCCTTGACTCTTACACATGGCCAGTTATATTGATTGATCTTCTAGTGTTAAACTTCTTTGCATTCCTGCAATAAACCCAACTGTTTCAACAGCATTTAAATATGTTTAAAACTGTTCTATATCTAATGACAAAAATAAAACAAAATAAAATGCCTTTGGAACCTGAAATGTCCTCCAAGTGACCTTCTATTTCTATCATCCTTTTCACAGTCTTCTCAAAAATAATCTTGCACCCCTTGTTTGGGTATAAATATTGAAAATTTTAATAGTATAAGTAATAGAATAATATATTCAACTTGTAAGAAATTCAAGTCATACACATAAAGCTATATAACACTAACTGTATGATACAAGCCAAGTGATATTCAGAAAGAAATAGATAGCCTTAAATATATAAGACAATAAATATGTTTAAAACATCTGCACACCCGTTTGTGTGGAGATTTAGGAACATGTGCACTCATGTTCATCGTACTGATTCTTGGATATTTTGATGATATGTGTCTAAATTAAAATGTTTGTTCCAAAAAAAAAAAAGAAAGAAAGAAAAGAAAAGAAAATGGATGAGAAAAAAAAATAAAGACTTTGAACTCAGCAAAAAACAAAAACAAAAACAAAAACACAAAAACAAAACAATATTTGCACAACTCAAGAAACTAAAGAATAAATACCATATGCAACTTAAATTAGAAGGTATGAATTAATAAAGATAAAAGCAGAAATAATGAAGCAGATAACAGTAGAGATAACTGACAAAACACATTTTTTTGAAAATACTTACAAGATAGACATTTTTCCAAGTAGGATCAATGCCTAAAGAGAAAAGCATAAACAATGGAAGTTAAATAACATTGTACAAAACATAGATACAGAAGAGATTTGAATAAAAGAACACTACATATACGACTGCTCACCCTTGGTCATGGATGAAACAGCTCCCCCATTTAACATCTAGCCTGGGACTTGGAGTCATTTTTTTACAAGGGTTACAGCTGGACAAATAGTCCCACGTGGAAGGGAGAGCACATTTCCCATGGAGCATTTAATCAAGGAGCCAAGGGCCAAGATGAGGGCTTTCATGAGTGAGTACTGATGTGTCCACCACCCCAGAACATAGGAGTCTCAAAGAATCCATCTATGCTCTGTCAGTCCTGGAAGACTACAGGCAGAGTTGTCAGGCTGACCACTCCCTCAATTCTTGACAATACTGGTGTTGACCTATAGCGGTGAAATTCTGCCTCAATGGATTCAGGGCAGTGTAAGCCTTAGTCTACTGGGACATACTCAGGTTAGCCCAAGGAGGTGTCACATGCCTCGGTAGGAGTCAAGGTGAGGGCCCTGAGGGGGGACAAAGGCAGCCCTGGACTCCAGAATGGAAGGGGCCTGGGCACTGTTCTAGTGGTAAGCTGTGGGAGATCCCACTGCAGTATGGATGGAGTATGAGGTTCTGCTGGTAGCCAAGGTGAGACATTGAAAGAGGACTAGGGGAACCCTAGACCCTAGCACAAAGAGGCCCCATACCTGCTGCTGCCATCAGTGATGCCCACCAACTTCTGCCTCAGGGGTTGACAGAGGTGAGGGCCTTGGTGTGAGGTCCAGACTTCAACTAGATGGAGAGCCAAGGGCCCAGGTTCTGTTAGCAGTCAATGTGAGACGCTGAAGAGGGCAGAAGAGGTCCCCACTAGAGGCAGAGGGACCCAAATAATTCAGCTCTTTCTCTGCTGTCAGCTCTGGGCCACCCTGGAACAGATTTTTCAGGCTGAGCCCTTCCCGTTTAGAACACAAGGGACTCTTGGAGTCAGATGCTGATGTGACCCAGGGTCAACTGTGGGCCATAGAGGGTGGAGATCCAGGCTCTGTCACATCCCTGTAGGGGCCCAGACAGTCCATCCTTGTCCGTGCTGTCAGCCCTGGGAAGCCCAGGTATGGGCTGGATGTGACATCCACCGAATTGCATCTGGGGGGCTGTCAGAGGTGAAGCCATTGGTCTGAGGTCCAGACTTCCCATCAACCGCGAGAAGAGGGGCCAGGTTCTGTGAGGAGTCAAGTTGAGATGCTGAGGGGGGACAGAGGGGACTCCCCCTCTGGTACAGAGTCCCCAAATAATCCAGCTCTGCCTCTTCTGTCAGCCTGGGGAAGCTCAGGGAAGCCCGGTGAAGCCCGAGAGTGGGGGGTCGGCTGTGACGTCCACCCACGTCCGTCTGGGGGGCTGACAGAGGTGAGGCGGTTGGTCTCAGGGGCAGGCTTCAGATCTGCAGAGGAGAGTTTGCCCAGGATCTGTTAGCAGTGAGGTGAGATGCGGAGGGTGGACTGAGGGGGCTCCCACCTAGAGGGTTCCCCAAATAATTTAGCTCTGCCCCCTGCTGCCAGCCCAGCATGCCAGAATGGGGGGTGGGATCTGACATCCACTGATATCCATCTCATGGCCTGACAGAGGCGAGGCTGTTGGTCTGAGGGGCAGGCTTCACATCTGTGGAGGGGAGAGGGCCCAGGCTCTGTGAAGAGTCAAGTGAGATGCGGAGGGTGGACTGAGGGGACACACCGTCTAGTAGACAGTCACCAAATAATCCAACTCCACCTCTGCTGTCACCCTGGGAAGCCAGGGTTCAGGGTGGGATCCGACGTCCACCGACGTCCATTTGTTGGGCTAACAGAGGCGAGGCCTTTGGTCTTGAGGGGCACGCTTCACGTTGGCAGAGGGGAGAGGGCCCAGGATCTCTTCGGAGTGAGGTGAGATGACAAGGTTGGACTCAAGGGGCCCCATCCCAGGTAGAGGGACCCCCAAATAATCCAACTGTGCTCCTGCTGTCAGCAGTGGACCACCCCAGGACAGACTTGTCAGGATGAGTTCCTAACCCTTAGGATTTAGGGGACTCTGGGAGTCAGAGCCTGGTGGGACCCAGGCCTGCCTCAGCTCCATACATGCAGGGCCCTAAGGGAGGATTCAGAGGCCCCCCTACATCCCGATAGGGAGCCCCACAGTCCATCCTTGTTCCTGCTGTCAGCCCACAAAAGCGAAAGCCATGGTGTAGTGGGCCTGGATGTAACCCCAACTGACTTGTGTCTGAGGGGCTGACAGAGGCGAGGCCGATGGTCTCAGGGGCAGGAATCAGATTGCCTGAGGCAAAAGGGCCCAGGTTCTGTGAGGAGTCAAGTGAGATGATGAGGGTGGACTTAAGGGGCCTCCACCCCAGGTAAAGTGTCCCAAAATAATCCAGCTTTGCCCCTGCTGTCAGCCTAGGCCACTGTGGGGCAGACCTGTCAGCCTGAGTCCCTCCCTCTTAGTATTTAGGGGACTTTGGGAGTCAGAGCCTGCTGTGACCTGGAGCTGACTCAAGGACCTGGTGGGGGCGGGGGTTCCAGGCTCTCCCAGGCATCAAGATCAGGACCCTGATGGAGGACTGAGGTCTCCCACCACCCATCCCATTCCACCTCTAATGTCACCACTGGTATGGCCCGGGGTGTGGGGTCCACTGACTTACACCTCAGGGGTTAGAGAGAAGTAAGGGCATTGGTGTGAGTGGAAGGGACACAGGCTGTACTAGACAGCCAAGATAAGAACACAGAGATAAGAAGGAGGGAGTCTAGACTTCTGGATAGGGGGGAACCCACTGATGCATGTCCTTGCCATCAGCCCTGGGAGGCCCCATGCAGGGTGGCCTGACACCTGCGTCTTGACAGCCACCTCCGGGTTTAAGGGAGGGTAGGGGATTGCTATAGTGAGCATGGTCTCAGGTAAGCAGAGGGAGATGCCCAGATCCTGCTGGGAGACAAGAGGTGGACAGACACCCAGGATCCCAGGACAAAAAGGCCCCAACCTTGCCCCTGCTTTCATCCCTGGGAGACCCTGGGCGGTGTGGCCACATGTTGTACATGCACACTTCTTTACAGCCATGAGGAAGGTGAACACCTTGGTGTGAGGGAGGACTAGTGGTACCCCACTCCAGAACAGTGGAGGCCTCACAGTAACACCTTGTCCCCGCAGTCAGCCCTGGAAGCTCCAGGCAGAGTGGCTAGACCTGGTGCTCCCTCACTACTACCTGAAGGGGCTGAGTGTGGTTACAACTTTGGTCTGAGGGTCGCAGCTCCAGGTTGGCACAGGAAAGAGTCTCAGGCCTGCTAGGCATCATCAAGGTGAGAACACAGGGGGATGAGTGAGGGGACCTCACACCCCTGGTAGAGAGAGCCCTTTCATCCCCTGTGCCATTTGTTGGCCCTGGGAGGACCCAAGCATGGGTGACCACATGTGCTGGCCCCAGACTTCTACCTGGGGATCATGTCAGGGAGGAGAGGACCTTGTTCTTAGCGGTGCAGCCTCACATCAGCTGAGGGAGGAGTCCAAGGTTTTGTCAGAAGTCAAGATAAGTACCCTTAGTGAGGACTCAAAGCACTTACACACCCCAGAAAGAAGGGACCCCACAGAGTCTGGCTTCTCTGTTTTCAGCCCCCTTGGATGATACAGGTGGGAGCAGTAAGACATGGCAAGCTCTGGCTCTCACGGCAGTGGGGGAAGGTGCATCCTCAGAAGATAGAAGTTGGCCTGAGCTCAGATGTACCATGTCAAGTCAGCAGGGGTGGGTCGAGGCCCTGCCAGGATTAAAAGCAAAAACCCTTAGGGTGGGTTGAGGGAACCCCCACCCCAGAACAGTCTGACCCAGGCCCTGCAGTCATCCCTGGGAGATGCAGGGCCCACTCACTGCCTTCTGCTCCATATCAGGGATGTGAGCTCCTGTTCTGAGAGTTCCTGTGAGCAGAGGGGTGGGGTCTAGGGCCCTCCAGGCAAAAGATGAGGGCCCTGAGTGAGCACAGAGGTGACCATCTCAGCCCAGAATGGTGGGGACATCACAGAGCCTGGCCCACCCTCCTGACAGCACTGGGGATAGCAGGATTGTGCATGTATCTGCAGCATGAGGGCATTTCACTTCCCCTTACAGGGGCTCCAGGAACCCACGGTGAGACATTGGTCTGAGGCAGTATCCTCAGGTCATGGAGCAGAGGAGGCCCAGGCTGTGCCAGGAGTCAAGGTGAAGTACACACTGAATGTGTGCCAGAGGCTCTGCCCTCCCCAGAACAGAGGGGACTATATAGTGCCCAGCCCCACCCACCCACTGTCAGCCCTGGAGCCTCACAGTCTGCAGTCCAGCTGCGCCTGAGGAGCCATCTCCTTTTCATGTTCATGTGCTCAGGGGACAGGCTGACCAGGAGGACAGGAGCCCTGGGAGGCCCCAGGGCATAACCTAAGGAGAAAGCCTGTAGGGTGCACTTTGTAAAAGCCCCCAGGGTGTAATTCTCACTGAGGTCACTGACATGATCCCTCTCTTCCCAGGTTTGTTAGTCCCCATCACACAACTGCTGCCTACACTGCTGAATGCTGACCCCGACCAGAGCCTTCATGCCTTGGCACTGCTGCCACTATCACAGCAGTCAGCACCGTGGGCTTAAGAAAGGCCTCCTGGCCCAAACAGAGGCCCAAGGCCTGGTGGGTTCACAGGCTCCTGGGGTCAGGAGGAGGGGCAGCTTCTTCCTCCTCTATTGTGACCACAGGCAATGTGGAGGAGTTGCCACTGCAACACTGGGTCATCTCCAGAGTCCTCAGGGAGCCTCCTCCTCCCCCACTGGCCTGGCCTCCAATCCAGAGCACCACTCCGATGAGGGATCCATCACCTAAGAAGAGGTGGGGCTAAGCACCTCCCAGGACCTGGCAGTCCCTGCGTCCATGCTGTAAGAGGAGTTCAAAGAGAAGATGTCTGATTTGGTTGATTTCCTGCTCCTCAAGTATCGAATGAAGGAGCCAATCACCGAGGCAGAAATGCTGAATATTGTCATCAGAGATTACCAAGACCGCTTCCCTGAGATCTTCATGAAAGCCTCCGAGTGCATGCAGCTGGTCTTTGGCATTGATGTGAAGGAAGTGGATCCTGCCAGCCACTGCTATGTCCTTGTCACTGCCCTGGGCCTCCCCTACAGTGAGGAGCTAAATGACAGTCAGTGCTTTCCCAAGGCCTGTTTCCTGATAATCATCCTGGGTGTGATCTTCATGGAGGGCAACTGCACCCAAGAGGAGGTCTTCTGGATGCACAGGGTGTGATGTGGGTGCCTGTTGGGGGACAGCATTACATGTACGGGGAGCCCCGGAAGCTCATCACCCAGGATTGTGTGCAAGAAGGGTACCTGGAGTACCAGAAGGTGCTCAATAGTGATCCTGCATCATGTTATGAGTTCCTGCATAACTTATGTTATGAGTTCCTGCGGGGTCCCAGGGCCCATGCTGAAACCAGTAAGATGAAAGTCCTTGAATATGTGGCCAAGCTCAATAGGAGAAATCTCAGATCCTTCTCAATCCTGTATGAAGAGGCTTTCAGAGATGAGGTAGAGAGGGAGTGAGCAGGAGCTGCATCCAGGGCCAATGGGGCGGGGAAGGACCAGTGCATATCCAGGTCCCCTTCCAGCAGCTCCAAATGCCCCATGAGAAATTAGTCCTTTCTTTACTCTGTGTTCGAAGAGTGCAGTCAGTGTTCAAATAGTGGAGGGCCGCAGTAGCTTGGGGAAACCACCAGTGTATAACCTTTTGTGTCCCTGTTACATGTGGGTATTTTGCATATTCATCTTTGTTTTCCTTTTGGAATTCTTCAAATTTTCTTCATTTTCATAGAAGATTTTATTAGCTTCAGCATATAAGTTGGGGAATGATATTGACCACACATGTAATTTCGCTTACCAAAAGTTAGAGTTTGCCATTTTGTAAAAGAAATGGGGTCACCTTCCATTTCATTTTGCTGCTTGGAACAAGGTGGAATTGGAATGTTATTGCAATAGGAATTTTCTTGGAAATGTGAAAGAACATTGCATTTAACTATATGGAGTTATGAAATAGAGAAATAAAATTTAAAGATACTTCCTTTTGTCATCTTATCCTTTTCCACGTGATTTTCTATAAAATTAAAATATATGTGTGTATGTGAATTTGCTTGGCTTATTTGAGAACATAGGGGAAATTTAATCTCAATAAATAAGAGCCACTGCTCACTGGAACGTTTGTTCCCCAATTATTCATTGACCATCTGCTCTTTGAAAGGCCCTGGGTTAATGAGGCACTAGGGTAAGCCAGATCCACCCCTGTCCATAGAATTAGAGAGTCTGGGAGTTGCAGTCATATAATTAAGGTGGTGAGATGTCCTCTCAATCCTAAAGAACAAATGACGAAAGTGTTGAAGGGTGGTGCTTCTGCTGAGAGCAGTGGGATGTGAGTGCCCTGAGTCAGGGCGGTTTGGGGCTTGGAGAAACTGCAGTTCCTTCTGTGGGAGTTGATCATAATGAAGCTGGGTGGTGGCAGGGCCAGACTCTCACATCATGTGACTCGTGACATAGTGCTGAGAGCAAAGCCTGTAAGGGAGAACTTCCCTGAGCAGTTCCTTCTGGATGCTGAGCAAAGCAGAGAGGAATCTCCAGCTGGGGCAGGTGTGGAAGGTGTCCTGTGCTCTTGTCCCACTGTGGCTGAGCACAGTGCCAGAGCCAGGTGATTGATAATAATCTTCTGCAGGGATTTCCTGAGAGATAAGGGTGAATCTCTCATGAAGTGAGGCCCACAAGCCACTGGCCAGCTACACATCTGCCTGGCTGGAAGAGCCAGAGCTGACACTATTAAAATGGAATTTTAGTTAGGTTATCTCAAGTGTAACTTGGTCAATTGTAAGGGCTTACATTTGAAGTGGTGTTGAAATGGATGAAAATAGCAGTTTGGCTGGAAAAGCAGCTGGGAGGGAGGGAAGGAGTTGTTCCTTGACTCAGATGCCAGGAGCTTTGAGCTGTACCCAGCTGAGGAAGACTCCCCCACACCCAAATTAAATAGTAAATCATCTGGAAGGGAATTTTTATTGAGTTTTTTCTATGAAGCACCATTTTTGGCTGAATTGGAATTCCCTGTCCTATTGTACTACATACTCAACGGTTTCCTTGGTAATAAACACACTAGCAAAAACAAAATTCCCAGGGGTAAGTGTACTAGGATTTGAGGTCCAAATATACGAGTAATGCAAATAACTGTCAATCAGTAAAGATCTAACATAAGCCAGACACTGAGTCAGGTGGTTTACAGACATTGCACACATTCCAACTGTCCTTAGAGACAGATCCTATCAAACCTATTTTGCAGATGAAGAACCTCAGGCTTACAGGGCTTGGTAGATTCCCAAAACCACATGGCTAGTAAGCAACAGGGTCGGGACTAGATCCCCTGGCATTATGGACAGAATGGTGTCTGCTCTAAAATGCATATGCTGAATCCCTAACCCCTGGTACTTCAGACTGTGACTGTATTTGGAGATACGGCCTTTAAAGAGGTGATTGAGGTAAAATGAAGTCATTAGGGTGGGCTCTATTTTAATGACTTGTGTCTTCATGAGAATAGGAGATTAGGACACAAACACACACAGAGGGAAGACCCTGTGGAGATGCAGGGAAAAGACAGCCATTTCCAAAACCAAGGAAAATGGCTTTAGAAAAAACTGACACTGCCATGACTTTGATCATGGACTTCCAGCCTCCAGGACAATGACACAATACGTTTCTGTTGTTTAAACCCCCCAGTCCATGGCATGTTGTCAGGGCAGCCGTAGGAAACTAATACATATGGTCTGAATTCATCTAGAGCCCACATCATTCCCACTCTTCCGAACCTGAAGCAGACCTTGGTCTTGCTTCATTTCTCTTCTCATGATTGCATAATGTTTCTCAGGCAAACAAAACAGGGACTTGGTCCAGATAATAAAATCAGGCCCAAAAATGTGCTATGGAATGAAATGTGTCCCCCAAAATTCATACGTTGAAGCCCTAAGTCCTAATGTGATGGTCTTTGTTGATAGGGCCTTTGGGAGGTAGTTTGGTTTGGTTGAGGCCATGAGGATGAAGCCCTCATGACGGGATTAGTGCCCTTACAAGAAGAGAGGCCAAAGAAGTAGCTTGCTCTTTTTATGTCTCTGCCACGTGAGAATGCACAGAGAGGGTGGCCATCTATAGGCCAGAAAGAAAGTCCTCACCAGACACCTACTATCCTGGCACCCTGGTCTCAGGCTTCCCAGACTCTAGGACTATGAGAAAATAAATGTCTGTAGTTTGAGCTCCCGGTCTATATTATTTCCTTATGGCAGCCTGCAATGACTAAGGCAAGAAGGAGGATGGCAATGTGAACCAAATACAATTTAGGGATTGTATGTGTTTCCTTGAGAGCCAAACCTGCCCAGATGCCAGCATTTTTGTGCAGTACCAGTACTTTACTGCATTACCATGTCCTTTCCTGAGTCTTTCTCCATGGGTAAACATGTCCACCTCTGGAAGCCAGCCTGCTGCACAGCTCTCTGTGGCTGCATCCTCTAAAGGCTGTGCCCTGCTGCCAGTGGCACTGCCCACAGTCATTTCTTCTCCCCCGACATAGAGTATTTTTACTTTCTGCAGGAGGCCCTTAATTGTCCCTCTCTCTCATCCTGGAGCCCCTCTGATAGCAAAGTTCCCTTTGACTTTGAATAGTGACCTTTAGACACCTGATCATCCTGTTGGATGTCTTCAACACATTCCCCAAATGTTTTCCAAATAAGCTGCTGAGTGGAGCCTGATTTGGCCCAAAATTTACCAGTTCCTGAGATATAACCCTGAAGTTGGAAGGAAAGTTTTTAGCCCCCCCCAATGTTAACAATAGGATTTTAATGGGGTGCCTTATTTAAAACTGGCCACTGAGCACATACATAAAGAACTTTCCTGGGTGGTCATAAACCAAAGCCTCTCATATTAGTCAGCTTAGAATTCCAGAACAAAATACCATATACTTTGAGGCTTAAACAGATGATATTTATTCCTAACAATTTTGGAGGCTTGGAAGTCTGAAATCAAGGTACTGGCAGATTTGATCCCTGGTGAGGGCTCTCTTATTGCTTGTGGACAGCTGCCCTCTCTCTGTGTACACATGGCAGAGAGAGACAGAGAGAGCAAGAAAGCTCTCTGATGTTTCTTCTTATAAGGGCACCAATCCCATCATCAGGGCCCCATCCTCATGACTTCATTTGACCCTAATTACTTTTGAAAGGCCCCATACATCACATTGGGCCTTAGGGCTTCAACATATAAATTTCGGGCGTGGTGACACAGTTCAGTTCATAGCATCTCCTTTATATTGGTAAATGAGCACACACTATGGAAATCACTTTGAAGCAAATGTCTCCCAAACCTGAAATCTGAAACTCTGGTATTCTCCTAGGAAGTAAAAACTGGTTCCTCAGGAGACATGACAGCTCAGATTAAAAATGAAGGAATAACTATCTTTCCAGTGCTTCTGCTCTATGTATCTGCCCCATAAGAAAGTCTGGGCTTTCAGTGTGTCTAAGGACATCCTGTGCAGATCTTCAGTCATACAGAGGGTAGCAGAGACTCACAGGTTAAGATTGTGTCCCTACATCAAATGGAAAGAGAATGACCTCAGCCTACTGAGATGACGGATGGTGATGCAAAGGATAGTGCAGAAAAGTGCCATTGAGTGAAGAAGGCAAAACCTTCCTGCTGACATTTACAGGATCCTTGGAAAACTACATGTGATCCTGAAATTTAAAGCACCTGTAATATAGTAGGTACTTTAAAAAGTTGGAGAGCTTGAGCAAAATCTGGCCTTCTCAGAAACTCCTCCCATCAGTGAAGGGTGTTGTAATAACACGTTACAGCCATTGCTTTTTGTTGAGCACCTACTATGTAACAGTTTGTGGCAAGGATTTTAAGTGCTGTTACACATCTTGTCCTCTTCTCTTTCCTGGACACATGGGAACAGTGCAGTCCACTTGTAATGAGGAAGGGTCATGTGACTATCCTTTTTCACTGGATTATGAGCAGAGGCCTTTTTGTCCCATCCAGGCACTGGAGAGCCAGGGTGCCAGTTCCACCAGTTCTCCCTCCATTGAATGGCAAGCAAGGCATCTCTAAGGGAGATGGGGGAGTCACAAGGAGGAAGCAGCCTGGGCCCTCATGTCACTTGAGAGCCCATGACAAACCACATCAGAATTTATATGCATGGAAAATAAGCTTTTCTTTTGTTAAGCCATTCAAATTTCAGAGTTTGTTTCATGAACTTGTGGTTACTTCAAATAATACACAGCTTGTATTTTTGGTGTTGAGCTTATTTAGATATTTCATTGCAAAGGAATAGTGCCTATAATCTTCTTACAAAAACTTCTAAAAATATAGATAAATCACAATTCCTCTTTTAACAAAGTTCACCTACAGTTCAGTCCCCTCCTCCAAGGTCACCACTATTGCTCATAGTAATATGTTGTGCATTATTTTAAGTATTATTCTATGTTTTTTTTAGACATAGATGCACTATGAAAACGTACAGTGCTGTTAAATACCCACAGGTATGATGTACGTATAGATCTATCACATGCTTTTGCCACTTAGTAAGATGGGTGCAGAACCTTCCACCCTCAGTTTTGTAATTGCTCCCTAGAACTGTAAAGTAGCTGTGTGTCACAGTTAACTAAACCTTTCTTCTCCTGATGAACATGTAAGCTGTTTTCCATTTGTTGTTATGATTTATAAAACTGAAATAATATCTCTGAACCTGAAATTCTTGGACAAATGTGCATGTTTCCTAATAAGAAAGATACATTAACGTGGACATTGGCTGAAAGAGTAAATGGTATGAATAGTTCAACTTTTTAGAAATATCATCAAAATTGTATTCCAAAAATACTGTACCAATATATTTTCTCAGAAAGGTATGTGAATATCCTACATGCTAACAAATATCTCATTTTATCAATCTTTTAAATTTTGGTGAAAATTATGAATAAAATTTGGTGAAGAAATATTGTTTCACTGTTATTTTAATTTGTATCTCCACTGTCTGATTAGGTTATTTCCTCCCCCAGATGAAGCTGGATTCAGGCACTGATGTCCTGAGTAAGACCATTCCTCTAGGCTTGATTTAAGCATTTGAAATGTCAGCATAACTTTTGCATTAGAGAAGGAAAAATTTTGTCAGAGTGACCAGGAGCCAGGGAAGGACAGCAGACAGGACACCTCAGTGAGTGAGGGGTATTGGGGGAATCTAGAGGACAGTGGTGGCCAGAGTCCAGGAGAGAGACCAGGTGCAAAGCCACGGCCACAGATCCCCAGGCAGGCTGGCACTCAGAGCTCTGCCTCCAGAGTTCAGCCCAGTGGGGGAAGGACCAGAGGGAGGGAAGGGGCAGGGAGGAGGGAGGACAGGACAAGGCCCACAAATGGGCTTGGGAAATCGGCGGACCATCATTTGTCCCCAGCTGGAAGCTGCAGTGTGTTCTGAGTGGCCAGGCCTGTTGGGTGAATACAGACACCCCATCCCCCTTAGAAGACCCCAGTTCTTTTGGGAGGAGTGTAACTAGTGTGCTGCATCACTCTAGGTGAATCCCCTCAAGTCCCTTGACCCCTCTAGTGGTCCAGTGTACCGTGGCCAGGGTCCCAGCCTGGGAGCTGTCTCAATGCCTGTGGGGGCCGATGTTTCATCTGATGTGTACCCTGGGCCCACTCAAACTCCACTGTGTGTGTGGGTGGGTTGGAAACTGATACTGACAGGTGAGACAGGCCTGGAAGTGCACTGGGTGCAGGAAGACAACAGTGCGGTTGCTTAGAGGGGAAACTGGAGGAAGGACGCCCAGGGCTTGATCACCCCAGACTTTGCCAATAAGGGGCTGGCTGTGGATCAGTCATGACGAAGGAGGTGGCACCCTTCCTTGTCATACTGGTGGGTAAATGTGGGGCCTAGTGCAGGAAGCATCAGGCCCCATCCTGTTGGCAGCATCCACACCTCCAAGACGGTGATTGGGCTTTGGGAGGAGACGTCAATGCTGACACTCTCAGCGACAGTCCAGGGGAATTCTGATGTGAAATGAGCCCTTGTGGCACCTGCCTTCCATGAAGACAGAAGGCTCAGGCAGGGAGCAGCCTCCATACTTTGAATCGGCCAATGGAACCCTATGGTATTTTCATCCATTCATTCATTGATCCAGCAAACAGTTATTGAACATCTATTGAGGAAAAACAACAAGTAAACATAAGAATAGGCCAGTTACTTAATTCAATCTGCTGCAGGGAGGATGGTGAGGTGGAGACACATGTGAGAGTTTTAGGAATGCACGGTCTGTGAAATGATGGTGAGAATATTTAATGATCTGACTTTTGGGGCTGCTGACTAGTTGGAAGTTGCTCCCCTTAGCTGAAGGTGAGGGGGAAGGAGGAAGAGTTGGTTGTGATGGGATGAGGAACAGTGGGGAGGATGAGGTCAGTGGAGACTGTGCGGATGGCAAGGTGCTGTAGCCCATCTGGGTCGAGGTGTCCACTGGGCAGTAGGAAAATATCCTACTGTCTGTCTGGACAGGGTCAATGGCTAGACCTGAAGTTTAGCTCCATAAACAGTGGTCGCTTCAGGCCACGGGTTTAGGTTAAGCAGAGTGCTGTGTAGATAGTGGCCTACATGCTTGCAGTAGTCTGTGTTCTCCACAGAAATAGAAGCAAGAATAGCAGGAAGCAGGGGATCTGATGGTGTAAGTCCTGGAGTCTGCAGGTCTGACAACCCGGAGATGAATTGTCTGGGAATAGGTGAAGATGGATATCCATTGAAAAATGAGAGAATTCACCCTCCTTCCACTTTCTTTGTTCTGTGGAGGCTCTCAGTGGCTGCCACATTGGTGAGGGTGATCTTATTTACTCAGTCCGCTGACTGAAATGCCAACCTCTTTCAAAACCACCCTCACAGGCACATTCAGACACAATGTTTTACCAGCTATCTGAGCCCAGTCAAGTTGGCACATAAAATTAACCATCATCAGTCAAACTTGTCTCCACTTGGCACCAATACGCAGCTGCTTAGACTATACCTAAGGTCCAAATAAAGACAATAGCAAGGTCGTCATTCTGCCTAACATAATACAACTGTCCTGCACACAGACAGAAAAATACTAATTGTTTCCCCGGAAGAGGAGATAAATTCCTTCAATGAGGTTTTTCTTGTGCTGATATCCCATAACTTAAATAATATTACACAAAATCAACAATATTTAAATACTAGTATGAAATCAACACATGTATGTTACATGATAAGGGAGTACAGGAAGAAAGGAAATAAAGGTATTTGCTATATATATGTATATGGATAGATACACAAACAAATGTATTTGTGAAAAATAACAGGGTAATGGTCTTCTGAAGTCATAGTTAACAGCACCAAGTAGGTGGCAATAGTTTGAAGGGCTGCCGTTCTCTAGAAGGCTGTATATGCTCTGAATCAGCATCCAGTATATGGTATGGTTTCTGTCATAGCCAGGATTCAAAGGTCCAGGAATTAAGTGGTGGAAGTGGGCATGGAACCACTCACCCTAGCCCTAGTGGCCTACCAGCAAAAGTTTGGCTTCCTGTTCTCACAAAAACCTTATGCTCTGCTGGCCTAGAACTCTTAGTTCCAGGTGGAGGAATGCTGTCTCCAGGAGACAAAACAGTGATTCCACTCAACTGGAAGTGAAGACTGCCACCAGTCACTCTGGGCTCTTCATGCGTCTGACTCAACAGGCTAAGAGTTGCTGTGTTGGCTGGGGTCACTGATCTGGACTATCAAGGGGAAACTGGACTGCTGCTCCACTAGGAAGGCAAAATCGATAAGTTAGACATTATTAAAATTAAAAACTTCTGCTCTGTGAAAGACACTGTCAAGAGAACGAAAAGACAAGCCATGGACTGGGAGAAAATAATTGCAAGATACGTATCTGATGCAGGACTTGTATCCAAAATATTCAAAAAACTCTTGTAGTAGACCTGCCATTTGACCCAGCAATCCCATTACTGGGCATATACCCAAAGGAAAAAAGGTCATTCTGTAACAAAGGCACATGTACCCAAATGTTTATAGCAGCACAATTCACAATAGCAAAGATGTGGAAACAACCCAAATGCCCATCAATACATGATTGGATTAGTAAGCTGTGGTATATGTATACCATGGAATATTACTCAGCTATAAGGAACGATGAAGATACGACATCTCTATGGTTCTCCTGGAGAGAGTTGGAACCCATTATATTAAGTGAAGTATCCCAAGAATGGAAAAACAAGCATCACATGTACTCACCAGCAAATTGGTTTCCCTGATCATCACCT
>JAPYYL010000031.1:3018342-3046551 GCA_028534055.1 Eulemur mongoz
GGAAACCAATTTTCTGGTGAGTACATGTGATGCTTGTTTTTCCATTCTTGGGATACTTCACTTAATAGAATGGGTTCCAACTCTCTCCAGGAGAACCATAGAGATGTCGTATCTTCATTATTCCTTATAGCTGAGTAATATTCCATGGTATACATATACCACAGCTTACTAATCCAATCATGTATTGATGAGCATTTGGGTTGTTTCCACATCTTTGCGGTTGTGAATTGTGCTGCTATAAACATTCGGGTACATGTGTCTTTGTTACAGAATGACCTTTTTTCCTTTATCCCTACTATTTAATAATGATGTTTGTTTTTTTTTTCTCGCTGATATGTTGAGTTATTTGTAAATTCTGGATATTAGTCCTTTATCACACACATAGTGTGCTAATATTTTCTCCAATTCTGTGAGCTATTTTCTCTTTTGATTGTTTTCAGAGCTGTGCAGAAGCTTGTTAGTTTAATCAAATCTTACTTATTTATTTTTGTTGTTACCATGATTGCCACTGGGGTCTTAGTCATAAATTTTTTGCCTAGGCCAATATCTAGAAGAGTTCTTCCTACATTTTCCTCTAGAATACTTATGGTTTCATGCCTTAGATGTAAGTCTTTTATCCATCTTGAATTAATTTTGGTGAGTAGTCAGAGATAGGGCTCCTGTTTCATTCTTCTGTATGTGGCTATCCAATTTTTCCAAAAAACTGATCTTCAGCAAAGCAGACAACAATGTACATTGTGGAAAAGAAGTTTCTTAAAATGTTAATCATGCCCCTACCATAGGATGCAACCATCCCACTTCTATGTGTTTGTATAACTTTTAAAATTCAAACAAATCTGTCATGACAGCCAGATCAGTAGTTGCTTGGGAATGGGGGTTCAGAGAGTAGCAGGAGGGAGTAAATACAAAGGGTTAGAGATAACCTTTTCAGGGTGATGGATATGTTCACTCTCTTGATTGTGGTGTTGCTTTTGCTGGTGCATAGATATGTAACACTTTTCAAATTATACACTTTGATAAGTTTCTTGTATGCCGACCATTCCTTGATAAATCTATATTTAGAAATTCTATTCCATAAATATAATTAGCACAAAATGGAGTCACTAAACATTAAAAAAACTCTAAAAAATAGAGCTAGGAAGGGCCACAAAGAGAAAGTTCTGATGCTTGTGTGCCTGATAACAAAACCATCATAAAGGACTCTGCAAAAACCACAATCTTGATGCACAGAGGCTATCATAACTTAAAAGAAAAAAAAAATGCTTCTGCAAGGACATCTGCCCGGGAACTGCCCATCCAACCTCAGACTGGCATCACCCTTGTTATAGGTCTTTGTTGTTGGTCCATAGATTAATATTGTTATATTGTAGACAGAAATGATATCAGGAGTTTTGCAGGGCTTTGCGCTGAGGTAATATGTAAACATGTTGGTTCGCACATCAAAAGCTGCCTTGCCTCAGGAGGGCATCTCACAGGTCAGTAGCAGCTGCTTTCCAAGGTGACACTGCAGTATCAAACCTGTGGTTTTTGCCTGTTTTGAATGACAAAGCAGGTTTACATGGAGCCACAGGATGAGAACTGATCAAATAGTGCCCACCCAACAGACAGACACCTATGGCTAAAAGCAATTAGCCCAAGGGACACCTCTTGCTTGACTCCTGATTATCTGTCTCAATCCACAATAACTAGATAAAGAAATATGGAGCCACTATATCTCTTTTTAACTTTTCTGCTAAAGTGATAGTTTTTTCTTAGAACTTAGAAGTTGTCCTAGAAAGATTTTGTAACCATTTGCACATGTAGAGAAAGTTAATTAAGGGATCACTAGAAGTATTTTGGGAGAGTTAACCTAAAATGAACTACCTGTTATCATGTATATCTCATACCCCTGGCAACCAATCAGTGTACCCATAAATACTGATGTGAAATTTCACTCATGGCCTCACAATTTACGGGAATATTGTGGGGACTCCCAAGCCCCCCCTTTTTTGAATCTATTCTTTATAAAACTGTACTATCATCTCTGTGTATTCTTTTATCTCTATTTTCTAGTATTTCCCTATCCTTTGAAATGACCCCTGCCTGTAGGACCCGATTCTTTTTGGGGAGCATAGCTAACTCCCCACACTTTATAGCCAAGGCAGATTACCTCAAAACAATTATGTAATCCTCCTCATTTTTTCCTTTTAAACCTTTGTCTTCCTTTACCTCCCTGAATATGCACATAGTTTACTATGGCACATGTATTCTATTGCAATGGTCTATTCCCAAATTAACAGCATTTTCTTTCAGAGATCCTCTTTGTTTGTTATTTAGGTTGACAATTCCCCACTTAAAAAAAACAAATTTTGAAAGGATGAAGATAAAATATTTGGGAGGAGTGTATCACTGGAATTATATAGAAATACTAGAGTATGATGGTGACAAAAATCAAAACTGGCTCTTATTCAGTTTTATTATTGTTTTAAAGTTCTCTGTAGGGATTCAACTTCCACTTCTGGGAAGGTGAGGTACACATGCTTTCCCCTATTTGTCCTGCTAAGTACAACTAAACACCCAGAGCATTATACATAAAATAAGAATAAGAAGGCTCTGAATGTGGAGAGAAGAGGCAGACTGGCTAGAAACCATGGAACTGAAGAAACAAAAAGGTGGTAAGTTCCCTGGTTTTCCTTAAGCCCCCCACACTGGTACCTCTGGAGGCCCTCTGCCCACTCGGAATCAGTTGAATGTCATCCCATGATGCCTGTCCTCTCCATATTTACAGTATCCTTCACCTTAGCAAGGAGAAAGACACTTGCTGTGCACCTTTCACAAAGTTTACTCAAAATGGATCCTAGACCTAAAAGTAAAGCACAAAACTATAATGCTTCTGAAAGGTAACATGGAAGAAAATCAAGGTGAACTTGGATTTGGCAATGACTTCTTAGATACAACACCAAAAGCATGACTCATGAAAGAAAAAATTGATAAGTTAGACATTATTAAATTTAAAACTTCTGTTCTGTGAAAGACACTGTTAGAAGAATCCTCCCCAGACTGGTGGTAGTTCCCATGCTGGTAGGGGAAGCCCTCCCCCTGGTATCTCTGGAGGTCCCCTGCCCACTTGGACTGAGTTCAATGTCATCCCATGATACTTATCCCTCCACATTTAGAGTATCTCTGACCACAAGATGGAGTGATACCCTCCATTGCTCCATCAAGTACTCCAAATTCTATTAGGAAGGGTGGACAGAGAGGGATTTCTGCAAAAGAGCAGCATCTGTGGTACACCTTGAATTGAGCCAAACAAAGAGAGTGGCCAAAGCCCCCAAGCCTCCCCTCCATCAAGAGCTCTCATCCAGGTGAGGAGGGAGGCAGTACTCTGCTCTCATCACATGTGGACAAACTAGCCTTGCCTCTAAGCCAGTAAAGGCCTCCTGGGCTTGGTCAGGTTGTCAGTCCAACACCTCTTGTCAGGAGTCTCTGGACTCATACATCAAGTCATACTTGTTGGAATGCCAGGGCTTAGTGGCCAGCAGAATGTGTGTGGGAAGTGGAATGAACACATCGTGATCCAGGTACCCTTATTTCAAGCTGCCTGTAGCCACCAGATCCAGCTCTTTGAAAATAAAGTCCCATGAAGGTAGCAAGGCCATCTGTGTCAAAGACAGGAGCAGAAGGATCTGCCATTTCCTCTCTCTCCAGCTCATATCATCTCCATCCCTTCTGGCACTCAATGATGTCCCCGTACTCTTTCAGTCCTTTCCCCTCCAGCATTATCAAAGCCCTGCTTGATCCACAGTGCCACATTCATTCAACTATTCAATATAGTTTTGTGTGTTTTGAAATGTTTTATATCATTGAACAAGTAGACCTTTAATCCCTCTGCAATTGACTTTTACGTAGCTTCAGAAGAATTCCAGTTGCATTGGGGTTTCTATATGGAGATCCAGTTGTTTCACTGACATTTACTAAAAATACTATGATTCCCCACTGTTCTGCAGTTGCACCTTTTTCATAAATCAGCGGTCCATATATATGCCTCTGTTTCAAGAGTATGCTATTTCCATTGATCTGCTTGTCAACCATGGCACATGTACCACAAACTTACTCTAGCATTTTAATAATTCTTAATCATCTGGTAGAGTAACTAGTTTTGTCTTCCTCTATTCCTTCAAGATTGTCTTGGCTATGCTTGGCCTGTTGCATGCCAATTTAAACATTATGCTCATTGGGTCACATTTCACACAGATATGCACATAAACAGACATATTCACCCACAAAGACTTTGGGATTTTTTATTTAGATTACAGTCAGTCTGTAGATTAGGGAGAATTAACATCTTTATACAAATGAGTGTTCATATCCATGATCATATTATACTTTAAGTTACATTGTTATTAATTTATCTAAACAGTGCTTTTATATTTTTCCATACAGTTCCTAAACATTTTTTGGCGAGATTTACTCTTCAATATTTAATATTTGGTCTGATAAGTTACAAGCCACATTTTCCTGACTTTCATTTTCATTTTACACTATTTGCTGCTGTAGAAACAAAGTTTACTTTTTGTATATTGACGTTATACCAAGCAACCATGACATTCACTTTTCTTCAGTGAATAGTTTAACCTTAGTTCTTTTGGATTTTCTTCACACACAGACTAATAATCTCTTAATAACGGACACTTTATTTGTTATTTTATGATTGCTATCTCCTTTATTTCTTCTGCTTCTTATTACTGCGCTGGACAGTATTTCCATCAAAATATTGAAGAGAAATGGTAATGGGAGGAATCCTTGTCTAATCCTCAGTTTCAAAGCAAAAGCTTTCAAATTTCCCCATATGTGTACTATGTTTGCTATAGGTTTTTCACACATATCCTTTATCTAGTTGACTAACTTTTCTTTTTTTTCCATTTTACCAAGCTTTTTATTTTAGAATAGTGTTGGATTTACAGAAAAATTGCACACATAGTACAGAGAGTTCCCACATGGCTCACACTTGCTTTCCCCTATGAATTAACTTCTTAGCATGGTACATTTTTTACAACTAATGAACCAATAGTGATACAATGTTATTAACAAAAGTCCACACTTTCTTTAGATTTCCTTAGTTGTTACTTAATGTCTTTTTTCTGTTGCAGGATCCTATCCAAGATTCTACAGGATATTTGCCCATTATGCTTTCTTAGACTCCTCTTGGTTATGACTGTTTCTAAGGCATTCCTTGTTTTTGATCAGCTTGACAGTTTTGAGGAGTACTAGTCAGATATATTGTAGGATGACCCTCTCTTGGAGTTTTGCTGATGATTTCGTCATGATTGGCTTGGTATTATGGGTTTGGAAAGGGGAGCCCCATAAAGGTAAAGTGCTGTCTCGTGACATCATATCAAAGATACATACAATCAGCAATGACTTCTCACTGTTTTTGTTTTATTTCAGAATATTATGGGGATGCAAATGCTTTGGTTACATATACTGCCTTTGCACCACCCAAGTCAGAGCTGCAAGTATGCCCATCCCCGAAACAGTGCACTGCACCCATTCGATATGAATTTACCCATCCCCTCCTACCTCCTCTCACCTGCCTGACACTTATTACTGTGGATATCAATCTTGCTCACCTGGCAGAGGGAGCGTTTTTCAGTCTTCCCTGCTGTAGAGTTACTCTTTCCCCCTGTTTCCACACTGTACGTTCTTTGGAAGGAAGTCATGGTGACCAGTCAACACTTGAGAAGTATGGAGTATTTACATAAATGATATGTAATACTTCTGCACAATGATTTGTCTATTCTCCCCCATTTATGTATTCAGTCATTTATTTATCAGCGTAGACTCATGAATGTAAACCTTATACTTTGTGGGAGAGGATGGGGTGGAACAAAATTTTATACTTTGAGAAATTTTTTTTTTATTTGGAATATATGCCAATTTTTATTAAATACAATTATATATAAATTTACTGTAACCAGTAAAAGGCAACTTAAAACCACAATCAGATACCACCTATTCCAATTAGATTGGACATTATCAAAACGTCAAAAAAACATTAGTTGTTAGTGCGGATGCAGTGAAAATGAAACACTTATACACTCTTGGTGGGAATGTAAATTAGTATGAAACTTTCTCAAAGAACTAAAAGTAGATCTACCATTGATCCTGCAAACCCAGTACTGGGTATATACCCAGAGGAAAACAAATCATTATATCCAAAAGACATCTCTATTCATATGTTTATCACAGAACAATTCACCATTGCAAAAATATGGAATCTACCTAAGTGCCCATCAACTGAATGGATTAAGAAATTTATATATATATATATATATACACACACACACGCCATGGAGTACTATTCAACAATAAGAAAGAGTGAAATAATATCTTTTGCAGCAACTTGGAGGGAACTGGAGGACATTATCCTTAGTGAAGTAACTCTGGAACAGAAAAATAAATGCTCCATATTCTTGTTTATAAGAGGAAACTAAATTATGGCTACATAAGGGCACACAGAATGGTATAATGGACATTGGAAACTCAAAAGGGTTAGCGTGGGAGGAGGTGAGGCATGGAAAATTATCTATGGGGCACAATGTACCCTACTCAGGTGATGGGTACAGCAGAAGCCCAGGCCTGTGCCCCCCAAAACTGAAAGGTTTTTTTTTTTGGCTACTGTCCTGCCTTGTTTACTATCAGGTCACATTTCTATAAAATATTCATAGGAATTATTCAAGGATCAAATTATCAATAGGTAAGGTTAGAACTATGAGCCCACGTTACAGTTTCTCTTTGTTTTTGTTTTTGTTTTTGTTTTATTTCAGCTCATTATGGGGGTACAAAAGTTCAGGTTATATATATTGCCCATGTCCCCCATTCCCCTGAGTCTGAGCTTCAAGCTTGTCCATTCCCTAGACAGTGCACATTGCATTCATCATGTAGGTATGCACCCATCCCCTCCCCCCACCCCCCTGCCCCCCAGTCAGAACTTCAAGCGTCTCCATTCCCCAGGAAATGCGCATCGCACTCATCAAGTAGATATACACCCATCCCTTCCCCCCAGCCCCTACCTCTGTCTGATACCCAATTGGTGTTACTCCCAAAAGTGCACATAGGTGATGATCAGGGAAACCAGTTTGCTGGTGAGTACATGTGGTGCTTATTTTCCATTCTTGGGATACTTCAGTGCAACCCCTTTGGAAAACAATATGGAGATATCTTAAACAGATTCAAGTAGACCTACCTTTCGATCCAGCAATCCCATTATTGGGCATCTACCCAGAAGAACAAAAGTCATAGTATAAAAAAGACACCGGCACCCGAATGTTTATAGCTGCACAATTCACAGTTGCAAAGATGTGGAAACAACCCAAATGACCATCAATTCATGAATGGATTAGCAAAATGTGGTATATATATATATATATATACCATGGAATATGACTCAGGTATGAGAAAGAATGGTGATATGGCATCTCTTCGGTTCTCCTGGAGAGAGTGGGAACCCATTCTATTAAGTGAAGTATCCCAAGTTACAGGTTTAAATCCTTTATTGAAATAAAAGAAACCAGAAAAGTACTTAATGTTGAATCAGAGGTGTTCTCATGAATACTACATTCAACACATCACCAGCAGGGAGTAGGTCAGTGCTTCCTTAGGATCTGAGTGTCTGGGTGTTGTTTCTGTTTTGTAATGAATGAGTCTGAGTAGAAAAGGGAAAAAAGGGGTCTATTTCAAGTGTGTTTTGATCCTGCTGGTGGAGACTGTGTGGGAATTATTGATTTTTGAAAACTATTTTTTAAATTAATACTAGACCCTGCAAATAAAATTTATCTTTCTCTTTGAGAAATGTAAAATTTATTTCATAATCCAATTTGCAAACACAGGTGGCTTTCACTCACCAACCTATCCAAAGTAGGTCTGTGCTGATAACGCCATCACAGCCTTTTTTCCTTCATTGTCCTGTTCTCTTGCTCTCTCCCCACTGCTTCCCTCTCTCCTTTCCTCTATCCTTCCTTCTCTCTCTCTTTCCTTCTTTCTGTTCCACTAAAATATATTTTCCACAAAGACAGCTTGTCTGCCTAATAGTACTCATTACGTATCTGTTTAATAATGAAGACATGAATGAATAATTATTTAGCCAGTGATATTTTAAAGTCTATTCAGATAATCACATGTATAACTGGATTATTTTAATTCTTTAAATGGAAATTGATTTCAATAACAAGAAAGAACTTGGTTCTGAAGTATATAACTTGGACTGTATAAACTTTGTTCTCTTCTCCTTTTTTTTTTTTTTTTAATTTCAGCTCATTATGGAGGTACAAAAGTTCAGGTTATATATATTGCCCATGCCTCCCCATCCCCCCGAGTTTGATCTTCACGCAAGTCAATTCCCTAGACAGTGCACATCGCACTCATCATGTAGGTATGCACACATTCCCTCCCCCACCCCCATCCCCCTCAGTCAGATCTTCAAGTCTGTCCATTCCTTGATTTGTCTCATTCAATCTATTAGTATAGTTAGCCAGCCCTGGGACAATTTACTCCCAGATCCATGTCTCATTTTCTCCTACTCTTCTTTCCACTATACAGGATTTGACTCCTGAAGTCTCAAATTCCAAGGCTCACCAGCATTTGGCTGCCATTTTGGTTCAGAAAAATAGAGCAATTAGAGGTTTTTCTCCTCCTTCTTCTGCATCAGGTGACTTCTCCTTCAGTGGCTACCTTGTCCACAGCTCCAGCCACCATCAGATAGTCCCACCATGATTCCAGAACCTGATGAATCCAAAACCTAGGCTTCATTAATGCTACATTCCTGTTTTTTTTCCTTCCCACCTAGAGGTGAGATTGACTTCCTCATGTGTCTAATTATTGGGTTCTCCAATTTCCCCTCATTTGGCTTCTCCATCACTTGTGTAATCAGTCTCCTGAATTAAATTCCCTCTGTATTAAATAGTTTTCTATTCTAGGAAATCCTTTATTCTGACACATGGCCAGTTATATTGATTGATCTTCTAGTGTTAAACTTCTTTGTATTCCTGTCAACAGCATTTAAATATGTTTAAAACTGTTCTATAATTAATGACAGAAATAAAACAAAATAAAATGTCTTTGGAACCTGAAATCTCCTCCAAGTGACATTCTATTTCTATCATCCTTTTCATAGTCTTCTCAAAAATAATTTTACGCCCCTCGTTTGGGTATAGAGAAAATTTAATAGCATAAGAAATAGAGTAATATATTCAACTTGTAAAAAATTCAAGTCTTACATATAAAGCTATATAACACTAATTGTGTGATACAGCCCAAGTGATACTCAGAGGGAAATAGGTTGCCTTAAATATATGACACAATAAAAATATTTAAAACATCTCTACAGTTCAAGAAACTAAAGCATAAACATCATATGAAATTTAAGTTAGTAGAAGGTATGAAATAATGAAGATAAAACCAGAAATAATGAAGCAGATAATAGTAGAGATAACTGACAAAACACAATTCTTTGAAAATACTTAAAAAACAGACATTTTTCCAAGTAGGATCAATGACTAAAGAAAAAAGCATAACAATGGAAGTTAAAATTGTACAAAACATAGATACAGAAGAGATTTGAATAAGAGAACATTACATATATGACTGCTCACCCTTGGTCACAGATGCAACAGCTCCCCATTTAACATCTAGCCGGGGACTTTGAGTCATCTTTTTACAAGTGTTGCAGCTGGACAAATGGTCCCCCATGGAAGGGAGAGGACATTTCCCATGGAGCACTTAATCAAGGAGCCAAGGGCCAAGATGAGGGCTCTCATGAATGAGAATTGAGGTGTCCGCTCACACCAGAACATAGGAGTCCCAAAGAATCCATGTCTGCCCTGTCAGTCCTAGAAGACTTGAGGCAGAGTTGTCAATTTTCAACAATACAGGACGTTGACCTGTATCAGTGAAGTTCTACCTCAAGGGATTGAGGGCAGTGTAAGCGTTAGTCTCCTGGGGACATACCCAGGTTAGCCCAGGGAGGTGTCACATGCCTTGGTAGGAATCAAGGTGAGGGCCCTGAGTGGGGACCAAGGCAGCCCTGGACTCCAGAATGGAAGGGGCCCCAGCACTATACTAGTGGTCAGTTGTGGTAGATCATATTGCCAGTGTGGAGGTAGTCCGAGGTTCTGCTGACAGTCAAGGTGAGACACTGAAGTAGGACTAGTGGAACCTTAGACACTAGGACAGAGGGGCCCCATCACTGCCTCTGCAATCAGTGATTTCCACTGACTTCTGCTTCAGGGTTTGACAGAGAAGAGGGCCTTGATGTGAGGTCCAGACATTAACTCGGTGGAGGGCAGAGGGCCAAGGCTCTGTTAACAGTCAAAATGAGACACTGAGGGAGGGCTGAGGAGGTCCCCACTAGAGGCAGAAGGACCGAAATAATCCAGCTCTGCCCCTGCTGTCAGCCCTGGGCCACAGTGGGACAGATTTGTCAGACTGAGCCCTTCCCGTTTAGAACACAAGGGATTCTAGGAGTCATATGTTGATGTGACCCAGGGTCAAGTACGGACCATAGAGCGTAGAGATCCAGGCTCTGCTGCATCCCAGTAAGAGGCCCCACAGTTCATCCTTGTCCCTGCTGTCAGTCCTGGGAAGCCAAGGTATGGGGCCAGATGTGACATCCACCGACTTGTTCCTAGGGGGCTGAGAGAGGCGAGGGCCTTGTTCTGAGGTCCGCACTTCCTGTCAATTGTGAGGAGAGGCCCCAGGTTCAGTGAGGAGTCAAGGTGAGATGTTGAGGGGGGACTGAGAGGGCTTTCTTCTGGTAGAAGGTCCCCAAATAATCCAGCTCTGCCTCTCCTGTCAGCCTGGGGAAGCCCGGGGAATCCTGGGTGTGGGGGGGCCAGCTGTGACATTCACTGCCGACATCCATCTGAGGGGCTGACCGAGGCGAGGCTGTTAGTCTGAGGGGCAGACTTCAGATCTGCGGTAGTGAGAGGGCCCAGGCTCTGTTAGGAGTGAGGTGAGATGCTGAGGGTGGACTGAGGGGGCCCCACCCCATGTAGAGGGTCCCCAAATAATCCAGCCCCGCCTTTGCTGTCAGCCATGGACCAGGCCCCAGCAGACATGCCAGGCTGGGCCCCTCCACCCCCAAGTGCTTCCTCAGGGGACTCTGGGAGTCAGAGCATTGTGACTTGGCAGACTATGGTCCATAGAGGTGGGGATCCAGCCTGCTCCACTCCCCAACAGGGGGCTCCACAGTCCATCCTTGTCCCTGCTTCCACCAAGGGAGGCCATGGAAGTGGGGCCCAGATATAACTTCCACTGACTTCCGCCAGGGGGCTGACTGAATTGATGTACTTGGTCTTAGGGGCAGACTTCAGATCTGCGGAAGTGAGAGGGCCCAGGCTCCTTTAGGAGTGAGGTGAGATGCTGAGGGTGGACTGAGAGGGCCCCACCCCTCGTAGAGGGTCCCCAAGTAATCCAGCCCCACCTCTGCTGTAGGCCATGGACCATGCCCCAGCAGACATGTCAGGCTGCGCCCTTCCGCCCCCAACTGCTTCCTCAGGGGACTCTGGGAGTCAGAGCATTGGTGTGATCTGGCAGACTAATGTCCATAGAGGCGGGGATTCAGGCTGCACCACTGCCCGATAGGGGGCCCCACAGTCCCTCCTTGTCCCTGCTTCAGCCCCAGGAAGCCATGGATGTGGGGCCTGTATGTAACGTCCACTGACTTCCGCCAGGGGGCTGACTGAAGTGATGGCCTTGGTCGGAGCGTTAGGCTTCAGATCAGCAGAAGGGAGAGGTCTCAGGCTCAGTTAGGACTCAAGGTAAAACGCCAAGGGTGGATGAAAGAGGCCCCCACCCCACATAGAGGCCCCCACCCCAAATAATCCAGCTCAGCCCACACTGTCAGCCCTAGGAAGCTCTGGGTACAGGCCCCAGAGGTAAATGACAACAGACTTGACTTGCATCTGGAGGACTGACAGACAAGGCAGTTAGTCTGAGGGGCAGACTTCAGATCAGCAGAGGGGAGAGGGCCCAGGCTCTGTTAAGAGTGAGGCGAGCCCATGAGCATGGACTGAGAGGGCCCCCACCCCACATAGAGGGTCCCCAAATCATCAAGTCCCACCTTTTCTGTCAGCCATGGACCACACCCTGGCAGACATGTTAGGCTGAGCCCCTTCCCTCACCTTCTTCCTCAGGAGACTCTGGGAGTCAGAGCATTGTAGTGACCTGGCAGACTAAGGTCTATAGAGGTGGGGATCCAGGCTGCACCACTCCCCAATAGGGGGCCCCACAGTCCATCCTTGTTCCTGCTGTCAGCCTGTGAAAGCCCTGGTGTCGGTGGCCAGATGTGGTGTCCACTGATTTGCGTCTGGGGGGCCGACAGAGGTGAGGCCCTTGGTCTGAGATCCAGACTTAAGGTCGGTGTAGGGGAGAGCACCCAGGCTGTGTTAGGTATGAGGTCAGAGAATGAGGGTCGGCTGAGGAGGCCCCCACTCCAAGTAGAGGGTAGCAAATAATCCAGCTTTGTCCCTGATGTCAGCCTTAGGCCAGGCCAGGGCAGACATGTTGGGCTGAGGCCCTCCCCCTTACACCTCAGGGAACTCTGGGAGTCAGAGCGTTCTGTGACCTGGGGTTGAGTCACAGCTGTAGAGAGTGGGGGTACAGGCTATGTCAGGCATCAAGTTAAGGATCCTGAGGGAGGAATGAGGCCTCCCACCTCCCATACCATTCTACCCCCAGTGTCAGCCCTGGAAAGGCACGGGTGTGGGGTCCAGATATGATGTCCACTGACTTAGGCCTCAGGGCTTAGAGAGAAGTAAGGGCATTGGTGTGAGTGGAAGGGACACAGGCTGTACCAGGCAGCCAAGATGAGAACACAGAGATAAGGAGGAGGAGAAGGAGGCCTAGACTTTAGGATAGGGGAAAACCCCACAGATGCCTGTCCTTCCATCAACCCTGGGAGGCCCCATGCAGGGTGGCCTGGCATGGGTGTCTTGACAGCCACCTCTGGGTCTAAGGGAGGGTAGGGGCTTGGTATAGTGAGCACAGCCTCAAGCAAGCAGATGGAGATGGCCAGACCCTGCTGGAAGACAAGAGGTGGATGGAGACCCAGGATCCAGGACAGAGGGGCCCCAACCTTGCCCCTGCTTTCATCCCTGGGAGACCCTGGGCAGGGTGGCCACATGTACATCCACGCTTCTTTATGGGCATGAGGAAGGTGAACACCTTGGTGTGAGGGAACACTAGGTATACGCCACTCCAGAACAGTGGAGGCCTCACAGAAACTCCCTGTCCCCAGAGTCAGCCCTGGAAGCTCCAGTCAGGGTGGCCAGACCAGTTGATCCCTCACTACTGCATGAAGGGGCTGAGTGTGGTTACAACTTTGGTCTGAGTGTTGCAGCTCCAGGTCAGCACAGGAAAGAGTCCCAGGCCTGCTAGTCATCATGAAGGTAAGGACACAGGGCAATGAGGGAGGGGACCTCATACCCCTGATACAGAAAGCCCGCCCATCCCCTAAACCAGTTGTTGGCCCTGGGAGGACCCAAGCATGGGTGACCAGATGTGCTGGCCCCAGAACATTGGGGACCTCATAGAGCCTGGCCCACCATCCTGACAGTGCTAGGTGTACCAGGGCTATGTGTGTATCTGCAGCCCCTCACTTCCCCTTAAAGGGGCTCCAGGAAACCACAGTGAGACCTTGGTCTGAGGCAGTGTCCTCAGGTCACAGAGCAGAGGAGGCCCAGGCAGTGCCTGGAGTCAAGGTGAGGTACACACCATGAATGTGTGCCACAGGCTGTGCCCTCCCCAGAACAGAGGGGACCCAGTAGTGCCTGGCCCCACCCACTGACTATTAGCTCTGGGGCCTCACACTCTGTGGGCCAGCTGCACCTGAGGAGCCATCTCTTTTTCTTGTTCATGTGCTCAGGGGACAGGCTGACCAAGAGGAGAGGTGCCCTGGGAGGCCCCAGGGCATCACCGAAGGAGAAGGCCTGTAGGTTGCACTTTGTAAGACCCCCCAGGGTGTGGTTCTCACTGAGGTCACTGATATGCTCCCTCTCTCCCCACGTCTCTGGGTCCTAATCACCCAGCTCCTGCCCACACACCTGCTTGCTATCCCTGACCAGAGCCACCATGCCTCCCCACCTCTTTCAGAGGAATCAGAACCCTCAGGCCCCAAGAGAGGTGCAGGGACTGGTGGGTGCACAGGCTCCTGGGGGTCAGGAGGGGATGACGGCTTCCTCCTCTTCTACTGTCACGCTGGGCACCCTGGAAGAGGTTGCTGCTGCAACACTGAGTCCTCAGGGAGCCTCCTCCTCTTCCACTGGCCTGGCCTCCAATCCAGAGCACCACTGCATTGAAGGTTCCATCACCAAAGAAAAGGAGGGGCTAAGCATCTCACAGCACCCGGAGTCCCTACATCTGTACTGCAAGAACAGCTACAACAGAAAATGTTTGATTTGGTTCCTTTCCTGCTCCTCAAGTATCGAATGAAGGAGCTCATCACCGAGGCAGAAATGCTGAATATTGTCATCAGAGATTACCAAGACCACTTCCCTGAGATCTTCATCAAAGCCTCCGAGTGCATGCAGCTGGTCTTTGGCATGGATGTGAAGGAAGTGGATCCTTCCAGCCACTGCTATGTCCTTGTCACTGCCCTGGACTTCACCTACAATAAGGAGCTGAATGATGGCCAGTGCTTTTCCAAGGCTTGCCTCTTGATGATCATGGTGGGCTTGATCTTCTTGGAGGGCAACTGCACTCTGGAGGAGGTTGTCTGGGTATTGCTGGGTGTGATAGAGGTGTGTGCTGGGAGTGAGAATTACATGTACGGGGAGCCCCAGAAGCTCATCACGCAGGATTGGGTGCAGGAAGGTGCCCAACAGCAATCCTGCAGGTTATGAGTTCCTGTGGGATCCGAGAGCCCATGCTGAAACAAGCAAGATGAAAGTCTGTGAGCATGTGGCCAAGCTCAGTCAGGGCAACCCCAAATCCTTCCCACTCCTGTATGAAGAGGCTTTGTGAGATGAGGTAGAGAGGGAGGGAGCAGGAGCTGCAGCCGGGGCCAATGGGGGTGCAGAGCCAGTGCACATCCAGATCCTCTTCCAGCAACTCCTCATGCTCCATGAGAAATGAGCCCTTTCTTTACTCTGTGCTTGAAGAGAGCAGTCAGGGTTTATAGTAGCGGAGGGTTGCAGTAATTTGGGGAAACCACGGGTGCATAATCTTTTGTGTTTCTGTTACATTTTTGTGTTTTGGAAATTGATCTTTGTTTTCGTTTTGGAATTTTCCAAATTTTGTTTTCTCCATAGAAGATTTAATTAGCTTCAGCATCTAAGTTGGGGAACGATACTGACCACACATGTAATCTTGATTATCAAAAGTAAGAGTTTTCCATTTTGTAAAAGAAATGGGGTCACCTTCCATTTCATTTTGCTGCTCAGAACAAGGTGGAATTGGAATGTCATTGCAATAGAAATTTTCTTTGAAATGTGAAAGAACATTGCATTTAAATACATGGAGTTATGAAATAGAGAAATAAAATTTAGAGACACTTCCTTCTTGCCATCTTATCCTTTTTCACGTGATTTTTTATAAAATTAAAATATATGTGTGCTGTGAATTTGCTTGGCTTATTTGAGAATGTAGGGGAAATTTAATCTCAATAAAAAAGAGCCGCTGCTTGCTGGCACATTTGTTCCCCAAATATTCATTGACCATCTGCTCTTTGAAAAGCCCTAGATTAACAAACACACTAGGGTAAGCCAGACCCAACCCTGCCCATAGAAGTAGAGAGGCTGGGAGTTGAAGTTGTATAATTCAGGTGGTGCGATGTCCTCTAAGCCCTAAAGAACAAGTGACGGAAGTGTTCAAGGGTGCTGCTTCTGCTGAGAGCAGTGAGGTGTGAGTGCCCTGAGCCAGGGCGGTTTGGGGCTTCCAGAAACTTCAGTTCCTTCTGTGGGAGTGGGTTATAATGAAGCTGGGTGGTGGCAGGGCCAGACTCTCAGGCCATATGACTCGTGACTTAGCGCTGAGAGCAAAACCTGTAAGGGAGAACTTCCCTGGGCAGTTCATTCTGGATGGTGAGCAAAACAGAGAAGAATCTCCAGCTGGGGTGGGTGTGGAAAATGCCCTGTGCTCTGGTCCCACTGGGGCTGAGCACAGTGCAAGAGTCAGGTGATCGATAATCATCCTCTACAGGGATTTCCTAAGAGATAAGGGTCAATCTCTCATGAAGTGAGGCCCCCAAGCCACTGGCCAGGTACACATCTGCCTGGCTAGGAGAGCCAGAGCCAACCCTATTAAAATGGAATTTCAATTAGGTTATCTCAAGTGTAATCTGGTCAACTGTAAGGGCTTAGATTTTGGGTGGTAATGAAATGGATTAAAAGAGCTGTTTGGCTGGAAAAGCAGCTGGGAAGGAGGGAAAGAGTTGTTCCTTGGCTCATATGCCAGGAACTTTGAGCTGTATCCAGTTGAGAAAGACTCCCCCACACCCAAATTAAATAGTAAATCATGTAGGAGGGGATTTTTACTGAGTTTTATCCATGAAACAACATTTTTGGTAGAATAGGAATTCCCTGTCCTATTGCGCTATATACTCAGAGGTTTCCTACATAAAAATGACACTAGCAAAAACAAAATTCCCAGAGGTAAGTGCAGTAGGATTTGAGGTCCAAATATACTAGTAATGCAACTGTCAATCAGGAAAGGTATAACATATGCCATAAACAGTGTCATGTGCTTTACATACATTGCACACAATCCAACAGTACTACCAGACAGATTCTATCAAACCTATTTTGCAGATAAAGAATCTCAGGCTCACAGGGGTTGGTAGATTCCCATAAACACGTGGCTAGTAAGCAACAGGATCAAAAATAGATCCCTGCCATTATGGACAGAATGGTGTGTGCCCTAAAATCCATATGCTGAATCCCTAACCCGAAGTACCTCAGAGTGTTACTGTATTTGGAGATACAGTCTTTAAAGAGGTCACTGAGGTAAAATGAGGTCATTAGGGGGGGCCTCTATTTTAATAACTGGTGTCCATATGAGAAGAGATTAGAACACAGACACACAGAGGGAAGATCCTGTGGAGATGCAGGGAGAAGACAGCCATCTCCAAAACCAAGGAAAGGGGCTTCAGAACAAATTGATGCTGCCATCCCATTGATCATGTCCTTCCAGCCTCCAGGACAATGACACAATACATTTCTTTTGTTTAAATCCTCCAGTCCATGGCACGTTGTCATGGCAGCCCGAGAAAACTAATACATATGGTCTGAATTCATCTAGAGCCCACACCTATCCCACTCATCTGACCCTGAAGCAGACCATGGTCTTGATTCATTTCTGTTCTCATGATTCCATAATGTTTCTCAGGTAAACAGAACAAGGACTTTGGTCCAGGTACTAAAAGCAGGCCCAAAAATGTGCTATGGAATGAAATGTGTCCGCCAAAATTCATAGGTTGAAGCCCTAAGCCCCAATGTGATGGTCTTTGGTGATAGGGTCTTTTGGAGGTAATTTGGTTTGGTTGAAGCCATGAGGGTGAAGCCCTCATGATGGGATTAGTGCCCTTACAACTAGAGACACCAGAGAAGTAGCTTTCTCTTCCAATTTCTCCCTGCCATGTGAGGACACACAGGGAAGGTGGCCATCTGTAAGCCAGAAAGAAAGTCCTCGCCAGACACCCAGTACCCTGGCACCCTGGTCTTAGACTTTCCAGACTCTAGGACTATGAGAAAATAAATGTCTGTTGTTTGAGCTCCCGGTCTATAGTGTTTCCTTATGGAAGCCTGAAATGACTAAGGCAAGAAGGAGGATGGCAATGTGAATGAAATACAATTTAGGGATTGTATGTGTTTCCTTGAGAGCCAAACCTCCCAGATGCCAGCATTTTTGTGCAGTACCAGTACTTTACTGCATTACCATGGCCTTTCCTGAATCTTGCCCTGCGGGTCTGCCTGTCCAACGTTGGAATCTGGCCTACTGCACAGCTCTCTGTGGCAGCATCCTCTAAAGCTGTGCCCTGCTGCCAGTGGCACTGCCCAGAGTCACCGCTCCTTCCCAGACATAGAGTATTTCTATTCTCTGCAGAAGTCCCTTAGTTGTCCCTGTCCCTCACCCTGGAACCCGTCTGATAGCAAAGGTCCCTTTGACTTTGAATAGTTACCTTTAGACACCTGATTATCCTGTTGGATGTCTTCAACACATTCCCCAAATGTTTTCAGAATAAGCTGCCGAGTGGAGTCTGATTTTGCCCATAATTTACCAGTTCCTGAGTTATAAACCTGAAGTTAGAGGGAAAGTTTATAAATCACTGCATGATATTCACAATTGGATTTTAACGGGGTGCCTTATTTTAACTGGCCACGAAGAACATACATAGATTAAAGAGCTTTCCTGTGTGGTAAAAAACCAATGCCTCTCATATTAGTCAGCTTAGACTGCCGGAACAAAATACCATAGACCGTGAGGCTTAAACAGAAGATATTTATTCCTCACAGTTTTGGAGGCTGGGAAGTCTGAGATCAACATACTGGCAGATTTGATCCCTGGTGAGTGCACTCTTCCTTGCTTGTGGACAGCAGCCCTCTCTGTGTGTACACATGGCAGAGAGAGACAGAGAGAGCAAGAAAGCTCTCTTATGTTTCTTCTTATAAGGACACTAATCATATCATCAGGGCCCCATCCTCATGACCTCATTTGACCCTAATTACTTCTGAAAGGCACTATCTACACATACATCACATTGGGACTTAGGACTTCAACATATAAATTTTGGGCAAGGGGATACAGTTCAATTCATAGCATCTCCTTTACATTGGTAAGTGTGGACACACTATGGAAATCACCATGAAGCAAATATCTCCTGAAGCTGAATTCCTAAAACTGTGCTGTCCTCCTAGGAAGTAAAAACTGCTTCCTTAGTAGACATGCCAGCTCAAATTAAAACTAAAGGAATAACCATCATCTTTTCAGTGCTTCTCCTCTATATATCTGCCCCACAGAAAATTCCTGGCTTTCAGTTTGTCTAAGGACATCCTGTGCAGATGTTCAGTCATGCAGAGGGTAGCAGAGACTCACAGGTCAAGATTGTGTCCCTACGTCAAATGGAAAGAGAAAGTCCTTAGCCTACTGGGATGACAGATGGTGCTGGAAAGGATAGTGCAGAAAAGTGCCATTGAGTGAAGAAGGAAAAGTCTTCATGTTGAGATTAACAGGATCCTTGGAAAACTACATGTGATCCTGCAATTGAAAGCACCTATTATGTAGTAGGTACTTTAAAATATTGGAGAGCTTGGGCAAAATCTGGCCTTCTCAGAAACTCCTCCCAGCAGTAAAAGGTGTAGTCATAACACATTATACCCATTGCTTTTTGCTGAACACCTATTACGTAACAGTTTGTGGCAAGGATTTTAAGTGCTCTTACACATCTTGTCTTCCTCTCCTTCCTGGACACATGGGAACAGTGCAGTCCACTTGTAATGACGAAGGGTCTTGTGACTATCCTTTTTCACTGGGTCACGAGCAGAGGCCTTGCTTGTCCCCTCCAGTCCCTGAAGATCCAGGGCGACATTTCCTCACATTCTCCCTCCATTCAATGGAAGCAAGGCAACTCCATGTGAGATGGGGGAGTCACAAACAGGAAGCAGCCTGGGCCCTTGAGTCACTTGAGATCCCGTAACAAACTACATCAAAATTTATATCATGGAAAATAAGCTTTACTTGTGTTAAGCAATTCAAATTTCAGAGTTTGTTTCATGAAGTTGTGGATACCTCAAATAATACGCAGCTGCTATTTTTGGTGTCATGCTTATTAGATATTTCAACTGCAAAGGTAATAGTGCCTATATTCTCATTACAAAAACCTCTAATAATATAGATAAATCACAATTCATCTCTTTACAAAGTTCACCTACAGTTCAGACCCCTCTTCAGAGGTCACCACTATTGTTTATGGTAATACGGTGTGTATTACTTTATGCCTTATCATAGGGTTTTTTAGATGTAGGTGCACTATGAAAATATACAGTGGTGTTAAATACCCACAGGTATCATGTACATATGGATCTATCACATGCCTTTGCCACTTAATAAGACGGGTGCAGGATCTTCCCACCCTCACGTTTGTAACTGCTCCCTAGAACTGTAAAGTAGCTGTGTGTCACAGTTAACTAAACCTTTCTTCTCCTGATGAACACATACGCTGTTTTCCATTTGTTGCTATGAATTATAGAACTGAAATAATGTCTTTGAACCTGAAATTCTTGGGCAAATATGCATTTTATCTAACAAGAAATATATATTAACATGGACATTGGCTGAAAGAGGAAATGGCATGAATAGTTCACTTTTTACAGATATCCTCAAAATTTTATTCCAAAAACACTGTACCAATTTGTTTTCACAGAAATCTATGTGAACATCATACACAATAACAAATATCTTATTTTATCAGTCTTTTAAATTTTGGTGAAAATTATGAATATAATTTGGTGATGAAATATCATTTCACTGTTATTCTAATTTGCATCTCCACTTTTTCTGCTTAGGCTAATTCCTCCCCTAGATGAAGCTGGATTCACACAGTGATATCCTGGGGAAGACCATTCCTCTAGGCTTGATTTAAACATTGGAAATGCCAACGTACCTTTTCCATTAGAGAAGGAAAGATTTGGTCAGAGTGACCAGGAGCCAGGGAAGGAGAGCAGACCGGACTCCTTGGTGAGTGAGGGGTGTTGGGGGGATACCTGAGGACAGTGGTGGCCAGAGTCCAGGAGAGAAACCATGTGGAAAACCATGGCCACAGAGCCCCAGGCAGGCTGGCACTCAGAGCTCTCCCTCCAGAGCTCAGCCCAGTGGGAGAAGGACCAGAAGGATGGAAAGGGCAGGGAGGAGTGAGGAGAGGACAAGGCCCATGAATGACCTTGGGAAAATGGGGGGCCCATCGTTGGTCCCCAGCTGGAAGCTGCAGTGTGATTTGAGTGGCCATGCCTGTTGGGTGGATGCAAGCACACCAGTCCCCTTAGGAGCTCCCAGCTCTGTCGGGAAAAGCTAAGCTGGCACCCTGTATCAGTCTGGGTGAGTCTCCTGAAGTCCCTTGAGCCCTCTAGCCGTCTGGTGCACCCTGGCCAGGGTTCCAGCCTGGGAGCTGTCTTGACGCCTGTGGGAGCTGATGTTTCATCCCCTGTGTACATTGAGCACCCTCAAAATCCACTGCATGCATGTGTGGGTTGGCAATCGATACCAACATGTGAAACAGGCCTGGAAGAGCACTAGGGGGAAGGCAACAGTGCAGCTTCATGGAGGGGAAACTGGAGGAAGGATCCACTGGGTTTTTTTACCCCAGACTCTGTTGATGAGGGGCTGGCTGTGGATGTGACATGAGAAAGGAGGTGGCACCCTTCCTTGTCACACTGACTGGGATGTCTGAGGCCCAGTGCAGGAAGCATCAGGCCCCATCCTATTGGCAGCATCCACACGTCCAAGACGGTGATTGGGCCTGGGGAGGAGACGTCAACGATGACACTCTCAGGGTCAGTCCAGGGGAATTCTGATGTCATATGAGCAGTTGTGGCACGTGCCTTTCATGAAGACAGAAGACCCAGGTGGGGGGCAGGCTCCACACTTTTAATCAGCTAGTAGGACCCTCTGGTATTTTGATCCATCCACTCTTTCTTTCATTCATTCATCCCACAAAATCTTATTAAGCATCTATTTAGGAAAAACACCAAGTAAACAAAACAAAAGAAGGGACCAGTTACTTCAATCTGATGCGGGGAGGGAGGTAAGGTGGAGACACATGTGAGAGTTTTAGGAAGTTGGGGTCTGTGAAATGATGGTGAGAATCTTTAGTGATCTGACTTTTGGGGCTGCTGACTAGATGGAAGACGCTTCCCTTTCTTGAAAGGTGAGGGGGAAGGAGGAAGAGTTGGTTGTGATGGGGTGAGGAAGAGTGGGGAGGATGAGGTCAATGTGGACTGTGCAGATGTGGAGGTGCTCTGGCCCATCCGTGTGGAGGTGTCCACTGGGAAAATGTGTCTGTTTATGTGGACAGGAGCCATGGCTGGACCTGATGCTTGGCTGCATCAACAGGGGTCACCTCAGGCCACGGGTATAGGTTAAGCAGAGTGCTGTGTAGATAGTGGCCTACATGCTTGTAATATTCGGTGTTCTCCACAGAAATAGAAGCAAGAATAGCAGGGGGCAACGGAGCTGCTGTTATAAGTCCCGGAGTCTGCAAGTCCGACAACCAAGAGATGAGTGGTCTGGGAACAGGTGAAGATGGATATCCCAGCTCGGAAATTGAGAGAATTCACCCTCCTTCCATTTTTTGTTCTGTGGAGGCTCTCAGTGGCTGCCACATTGGTGAGAGCAATCTTATTTACTCAGTCTATGGACTGAAATGCCCTCTTTGAGAGCCCTCTTTCAAAAACACCCTCACAGATACAATGTTTGACCAGCTATCTGAGCCCAGGCAAGTCAGCACATAAAATTAACCATCACCAGTCAAACCCGTCTCCACTTAGCACCTACATGCAGCTGCTTAGACCATAACTAAGGTCCAAATATATACAAGAGCAAGGTCGTGATTGTGCCTAACTTAATACAGCTGTCCTGCACACGAACGGAAAAATACTATTCATTTCCCCAGAAGAGGAGATAAGTTCCTTCAATGAGGTTTTTCTTGTGCTGATATCCCATAACTTAAATAATATTACATAAAATCAACAATACTTAAATACTGATAGGAAGTCAACACACATATGTTACATGATAAGTGAGTACAGTAGGAAAGAAATTAAAGGCATTTTCTATATGTATATGTTTATGTATAGATATACAAACAAAAGTGTTTGTGAAAGATAACAGGGTAATGGCCTTCTGAAGTCATAGTTATCATTACCATGTAGGTGACAATATTTTGCAGGGCTGCAGTTCTCTAGAAGGCGGTATATTCTCCAAACCAGCATCCAATATATGATGTGGTTTCTGTCCTAGCCCGGATTCAAAGGTCCAGGAATGAAGGAGTGGAAGTGGGTGTGGAACCACTCACCTTACCCCTAGTGACCTACCAGCAAAAGTTTTGCTTCCTGTTCTCACAAGAAACTTATGCTCTGCTGGCCTAGAAGTCTTAGTTCCAGGTGGAGGAATGCTTCCTCCAGGAGATACAACAATTATTTCACTCAACTGGAGTTAAGACGGCCACCAGTCACTTTGGGCTCTTCATGCCTCTGACTCAACAGGCTAAGAGTTGCTGTCTTGGCTGGGGTGACTGATCTGAACTAGCAAGGGGAAACTGGACTGCTGCTTCTCCATGGAGGCAAGGAAGAGCATGTCTGGAATACAGAAGATCCCTCAGGAAGTCCCATAGCATTGCTATGTCCTGTGATTAATGTCAGTGAGAAATTACAACAACCCGATCCAGGTAGGACTAGGAATGGCCGACCTTACAAGAATGGACTTTGGGTCATACCACCAGCTAAAGAACCACAGCCAGCTGACATGCTGAAAACAAAGGGAATACAGAAAGGGGAGTAGAAGTTGGTTAGAATTACCAGCTACTAGTATGTGACCAGTTACATAAACAAGAACTGTAATTGTCATGAGTAGTTCCTCATTTTGTTATGAATACATTTGTCATCAAAATGCCTTTCAGTTAGATCCAAGATTTTTTGTATATCAATACTTCTGCTTTTATTGCTGAGTAGTGTACCACCGTGTTGCTGCATCACAATTTGTTTATCCATCACCCACGGAAGGATAGTGGGTTGTTTGCAGATTTGGGGAAATATGAATATGGCTGCCATAAACATTCAGGTGTAGGTTTTTGTGTGAGCATACAGTTTTGTTGCTCCCAGGAGTGGCATTGCTCAGTCATATGGTAAGTGTGTGTTTATAAGACATTACCCAATCATTTTCCACAGTGGCTGAAACATTTTACTTTCTCACACTAATGCATGAAATTTAAAGTTGTTCTTTGTCCTCGTTAGCAATGTCAGTACTTTTATTTTAATCATTTGCAAATGTGTGTCCTGTTATCTCATTTTTATTTCAATTTGCATTTCTTTAATGTCCAATAAGGTAAGACATTTTCATATGCTTATTTGCCATTACATGCCCGCTTTGGTAAAGCGCTTATGGAGGTACTTTGTCCATTTCTAAAACTGCATCATTTGTAGTCCAATTTTCAAGTTTTGAGAGCCCTTTATGTATTCCAGATACAAATCCTTCATTGGATATATGATCTGTGAATATTTTCTTCCCATTGTTAGCTTGCCTTTTTGACTTTTTTCTGTCTTTCTCAGATCAAAAGTTTTAATTTTCAGGAAGACTAATTTAATTTTTGTCCTTTAGAAATCATGCTTTTGGTGTCGTGTTCAAGATCCCTTTGCCTATAGCAGGTCATGAGATTTTCTCCCATGCTTTCTTTAAAAGTGTTATTGTTTTTCATTTAACATTTATGTATATGATACATTTCTTACCCATGGATGTCTAACTGTTCCAATACTATTTCTTGAAAAGACTAACTGTTTTCAATTTAATTGTCTTAGATCTTTGTAAAACTACAGGCCATACTTGTGTAGGTCTATTTCTGTATTCTCTGGTCAATTTCATTCAGCTATGTGTCTACCCTTGAGCCAATATCATAGTGTCTTGATTAGTGTAGCATCATCTTAAAGTTAGAAACTGTAATTGCACTTGTATCCCATGCATAGATTCAAATAAAACATAAATGGGAAAAAAAGACTTTAAAAAAATCAGCTAACATACATCTCCCAATTTTATTCTACTTTTGAAAATTATTTTTTTCTTGACAAATAAAAATTGTGTATATTAAGGTGTACAACCTGATGTTTTGATATACGTATACATTGTGAAGTGATTAGCACAATTAACATCAACTCATATAGTTACTATTTTGTATGTGTAGCAAGAACATTTAAGATCTACTCTGTTAGAAAATTTCAAGTATATAGTTCATTACCATTAACTATAGTTATGGTGTTGTACATTAGATCTTCAGAACATATTCATCTAACTGAAAGTTTGTACCCATTGACCAAAATTCCCCCATTTCTCCCAACCCCAGACCTGGGCAACCACCTTTCCACTCTCTGTTTCTATGAGTTTGACTTCTTTAGATTCAACACATAAGTTACATCATGCGGCATTTGTCTTTCTGCTTGTGGCATATTTCTCTTACCATAGTGCCCTCCAGATTCATCCATGTTGTCGCAAATGGTAGGATTTTCTTCTTTTTTATGTCTGGATAACACTCACGTTTTCTTTATCCATTCATTTATTGATGAAACTTACATTGTCTCAATTTGTTGACTATTGGCAATAACACTGCAATGAACATGGAAGTGGAAATATCTCTCTGAGATCCTGATTTCAATTCCTGTGGATATATAACCAGAACTGAGAATGCTGGATCACAGGATAGTTCTACTTTGATTGTTTTGAGGAATTTTCATGCTATTTTCCACGATGGCTGTGACAAATCACATTCCCAGCAACAGTGTACAAGGGTTTCCTCTTCTCTGTATACTCACCAACGCTTGTTATCATTTCAATTTGGATAGTAGCAATCCTATCATGAGAGAAGTGGTATGTCAATGTGGTTTTGATTTTCATTTCCCTAATGATCAGTGATGCTGAGCACTTTGTTATATACATGTTGGTCACTTGTATGTCATCTTCAGAGAATCGTCTATTCAGATTCTTTGCCTATTTTTAAGTTGTTTCTTTTTTTTCTTTGCTGTTCAGTTGTATGAGTTGCTTATAAGTTTTGAATATAAGCCTCCTATCAGATAAATGGTTTGCAAGTATTTTCTCCCATTCTGTAAGTTGCCTTCTCATGTTATTGATTTTTTTCCCTTGATTTGCAGAAAGTTTAGTTTGATATAGCTCCACTTGTTTGTTTTTGCTTTTGTTGTCTGTGCTTTTTGGAGTCATCGGCATAAAGCCATTGCCAAAACCAATGTCAAGGAGTTTTTCCCCTATGTTTTCATCTATCTTTTCGATGTGCCATTGCATTTGCTTTGCTGGTATCTTGTTGAGGATTTTTGCATCTATATTAATGTAAGATATTGGTCTATAATTTTCTTTTTGTTGTTGTTGCTTCTTTTCCTGGCTTTGGTATCAGGGTGATGCTGGCTTCACAGAATGAATTAGGAAAGATTCCCTGATTCTCAATGTTATGGAATAATTTCAGTACAATAGGCGCCAGTTGTTGTTTGTAGGTCTGGTAGAATTCAGCTGTGAATCTGTGTGGTCCCGGGCTTTTTACTATGGGCAGATTTTTTGTTATTACTCTTTCAATCTCACTGCTTGGTATTGGTAAGGTAAGAATTTCTATTTCTTCCTGATTCAAGTCTGAGAAATTGTGTGTTTCCAAAACTGTATCCATTTCCTCTAGATTTTCTAGTTTGTGTGTAGTGGTTTTCCTAGTAGTCTTGGATGGCATTTTTTACTTCTTTGATGTGAATTGTAATGTATTCTTTTTATTTCTGATGGAGCTTATTTGAACTCTTTCCCTTCTATTCTTCCTTAGGCTATCTAGTGGCCTTTTTCTTTTGTTTATCTTTTCAAAGAGCCAAGTTTTCATTTCATTGATCCTATGACAGTTTCTTTGTTTCAATTTTGTTTAGTTCTGCTTTGATCTTTATTTCATTTCTTCTGCTAGCTTTGGATTTCATTTCTTCTCCTTTTTATAGTTCCTTGAGGTGTGACATTAGGTTGTTAATGTGTGATCTTTATGTCTTTTCCATGTCGGCTTTTACTGCTGTGAACTTTCCTCTCAACACTGCTTTTCCTGTGCCCCAGAGTTTTCGGTAGCTTGTGTCATTTTTGTCATTGAATTGAAAAAAGGTTCTGATTTCCATCTTGATTTTGTCATTGACCCAAGGATCCTTCAGCAGCAGGTTTCTAAATCTCCATATATTTGTGTAGTTTTGAGAGTTCCTCTTTGAGTTGATTTCTATTTTCATTCCACTGTGGCCTGAGAAGCTACATGGTATGAATTTAATTTTTTTTAAATTTCCTGAGACTTGCTGTGTGCTCTAACATATGATCTATCTTGGATAATGTTCCATGTGCTGATAAAAGGAATGTATATTCTGTAGTTTGGGGGTAGAATCTTCTGTAAATATCTTAGGTCCAATGATCTGCCCAGTTCTGTCAGTGGAGTGTATAAGTCCCTGGATATAATGATATTGCTGTTTGTTTCTTTCCCTAAGTCTAGTGGTATTTATTTTATAATTCTGGGAGCTGCTGCGTTAGGTGCATATATATTTATAATTGTTATATATTCTTGTTGAATTGATCCCTTTATAATTGTATAATGATCATTTTTGTCTTTTTTTTTTTTTACTGTTGTTGATTTAAAGTCTGTTTCAACTGGTACAAGAATAGCTACTCCTGCTTGCTATTAGTTTCCGTTTGTGTGGAATATTTTTCCCCCCATTACCTTCAGTCTATGAAAATCTTTACAAGTTAAATGAGCTTCCTGAAGACAGAGTATATTTGGGTTTTTTTTTTTTAAATCTATTCCACCAATCTGTGTCTTTTAAGTGGGGCATTTAGACCATTACATTCAATGTAAATAGTGATATGTTAGATATTACATGAGTCATTATTGTGATTGCTACCTAGTTGCTTTGTATTCTCCATAGTATTACTGTTTTGCGAGAACTCTGAGTTTTAACTTTTGCTTATTTCCACACTGTTGGCTGTCAATTGTTTTGTTCAACATATAGAGTAATTTTAAGCATTTCTTATAGGCCAAATCTAGTGGTGACAAATTCTGTTAGCATTTATTTTTAATGTTTTGTTATAGCCATCTATAAGTAGAATTAATTTTTCTGTGCTGACCTCACAACCTGTAAACTTTCTGAATTACATTTTCTTTTTTTTTTTTTTAATTTCATCTTGTTATGGGGGATACAGAATTGCAGGTTACATACGTTGCTCCTGTACCACCTTTCCCCCCAAGTCAGAGCTCCAGGCGTGTCTATTCCCCAGGTCGTGCGCATTGCACGCATCATGTAGGTATATATCCCTCCCTTCCCCACCCCCCCTTCCCGAGTCAGCACCTTCAAGTTTTACCATTCCCCAAACGGTGCGCAAGGCACTCATTGTGTAGGCATACCCCCAGCCCCTCCCTCACCCCCCACCTCAGTCTGATATCCAAATGGTGTCGTTCCCAGATTTGTATTTAAG
>JAPYYL010000031.1:3047051-3097233 GCA_028534055.1 Eulemur mongoz
AGACAGGTACTCTCATACACTGCTGGTGGGACTGTAAACTAGTGCAGCCCCTGTGGAAAGCAATGTGGAGATACCTTAAACAGATTCAAGTAGACTTACCATTCGATCCAGCAATCCCATTACTGGGCATCTACCCAGAAGAACAAAAGTCATTCTATAAAAAAGACACCTGTACCCGAATGTTTATAGCAGCACAATTCACAATCGCAAAGATGTGGAAACAACCCAAATGCCCATCGATTCATGAATGGATTAACAAAATGTGGTGTATGTATACCATGGAATATTACTCAGCTATTAGAAATGACGGCGATATGGCATCTCTTTGGTTCTCCTGGAGAGAGCTGGAACCCATTCTATTAAGTGAAGTATCCCAAGAATGGAAAAACAAGCACCACATGTAGTCACCAGCAAACTGGTTTCCCTGAGTGCACATTTGGGATTAACACCAATTGGGTATTGGACAGAGGTCGGGGCTGGGTGGAAGGGATGGGTGTATACGTACTTGATGAATGCGATGCGCACTGCCTGGGGAATGGACACGATTGAAGTTCTGACTGGGGGGGATGGGGTGGGGGAGGGGAGGAGTGCACACCTACATGATGAGTGTGATGTGCACTGTCTAGGGAATGGACACAACTAAAGCTCAGACTCGGGGGGATGGGGAGGCATGGGCAATGTATATAGCCTGATCTTTTGTACCCCCTTAATGAGCTGAAAAACAAACAAACAAAAAATTTCTGTCTTGCACATTTCCTGGGTTTTTTTGTTTGTTTGTTTGTTTGTTTGTTTTTTGTTGTTCTTGTTTTTGTTGTTAGAGAGAGCAGGATTTTAAGGCTCCACCCCTGACCCTGTACCTGTTGACGTTTCTATGTGCCAACTTATTTTGCTCCATTTCTGGGCATAAGAGGCCTAAGGAAAACTAGGGAACTTACCACCTTGTTGTTCCTTGGGTTCCAAGACTCTTAGCCAGTCTGCCTCTTCTCTCCACCATTCAGAGCCTTCTTATTCTTATTTTATATATAATGCTCTGGGTGTTTATTTGTACTTAGCAGGAGAAGTAGGGGAAAGCATGTGTACTTCACCTTCCCAGAAGTGGAAGTTGAATCTCTACAGAGAACTTTAAAATAATAATAAAACTGAATAATAGCTAGTTTTGATTTTTGTCACCATCATACTCTAGTATTTCTATATAATTTCAGTGATTCTCTCTTCCCAAATCTTTTATCGTTTTTCTTTCAAAAAAAATTTTTTTAATGGGGAATTGTCAACCTAAATAACAAACAAAGAGGGTCTCTGAAAGAAAATGGTGTTAATTTGGGAATAGACCATTGCAATAGAATACATGTAGTAAACTATGTGCATATTCAGGGAGGTAAAGGAAGACAAAGGTTTTAAAAGGAAAAAATGAGGAGGACTGCATAATTGTTTTGAGGTAATCTTCCTTGGCTCCGTAGTGTGGGGAGTTAGCTACATTCCCAGCAAAGAATCAGGTCCTTCAGGCAGGGGTCATTTCAAAGGATAAGGAAATTCTAGAAAATAGAAATAAAAGAATACACAGAGATGATAGTACAGTTTTAAAAGAATAGATTTATAAAAAGGGGGAGCTCAGGAATCCCCACAATATTCCCATAAATCATGAGGACACGAGTGAAGTTTCACATCAGTATTTATGGGTACAGTGATTTGTGGCCATGGGTAACAGATTTATATGATAATAGGTAGTTCATTTTAGGTTAAGTCTCCCAAAATACTTCTAGCGATCCCTTAATTAACTTTCTCTACATGCGCAAATGGTTACAAAATCTTTCTAAGACAAACTTGTAAGTTCTAAGATAAAAGTATCACTTTAGCAGAAAAGTTAAAAAGAGATATAGTGGCTCCATATTTCTTTATCTAGTTATTGTGGATTGAGACAGGTAATCAGGAGTCAAGCAAGAGCTGTCCCTTGGGCTAATTGCTTTTAGCCATCAGTTTATGTCTGTTTGGTGGGCACTCTTTGATCAGCTCTCATCCCCTGGCTTGATGTAAACCTGCTTTGTCATTCAAAGCAGAGGAAAAGCACAGGTTTCAGACTGCATTGTCACTTTGGAGAGCAGCTGCTACTGACCTGTGAGATGCCCTCCTGTGGCGAGGCAGCTTTTGATATGCGAACTAACATGTTCACATATTCCTTCAGAGCAAGTCCTGGAAAACTCCTGAGATCCTTTCTCTTTCTAATATAGCAATATTAATCTACATACCAACAACAAAGACCAATAACAAGGGAGATGCCAGTCTGAAGTTGGACTGGCAGTTGCTGGGCAGATGTCCCTGCAGAAGTATTTTTTTGTTTAAGGTTGAGTTGGCCTCTGTGCCTCAAGATTGTGGTTTTTGCAGTCTTTTATGATGGTTTTGTTATCAGGCACACAAGCATGAGAACCCTCTGTTTGTGGCCCTTCCTAGCTCTATTTGTCAGGGTTTTCTTAATGTTCAGTGACTCCATTTTGATTCTAACAACTTTTATGGAACATAATTTCTAAAATTAGTATTTTCAATGAATGGTCGGCATACAATAAACTTACCAAAGTGTATAATTTGATAAGTTTTACATATCTATGCACCAGCAAAAACAACACCACAATCAAGAGAGTGAACATATCCATCACCCTGAAAAGGTTATTTCTCTCTCTTTGTAATTCCTTCCTCCTGCTACTCTCTGAACCCCCATTCCCAACCAACCACAGATCTGTCTGTCATGACAGGTTAGTTTGAATTTTAAGTTATACAAATACATAAAACTGGGATGGTTGCATCCTATGGTAGGGGCATGATTAACACTTTAAGAAACTTCTTTTCCCCAATGTACGTTGTTGTCTGCTTTGTTGAAGATCAGTTGTTTAAAAAAAATTGGATAGCCACATGCAGATGAATGAAACAGGAGCCCTACCTCTGACTGCTCACCAAAATTAATTCAAGATGGATAAAAGACTTACATCTAAGGCATGAAACCATAAGTATTCTAGAGGAAAATGTAGGAAGAACTCTTCTAGATATTGGCCTAGGCAAAAAATTTATGACTAAGACCCCAGTGGCAATCATGGCAACAACAAAAATAAATAAGTGGGATTTGATTAAACTAACAATCTTCTGCACAGCTCTGGAAACAATCAAGAGAGAAAATAGCTCACAGAATGGGAGAAAGTATTAGCACACTGTGTGTCCGAATAAGGACTGATATCCAGAATTTACAAGTAACTCAAGCATATCAGCGAGAAAAAAACAAACAAACAAACAAACAAAAATCCTTACTAAAAAGTAGGGAAAAGACATGAACAGAAGCTTTTCAAAAGAAGGTAGAGAAATGGCCAATAAACATATGAAAATATGCTCAACATCATTAATCGTCAGGGAAATGTAAACTAAAATCACAATGAGATATTACCTTACCCCAGTAAGAGTGGCTTTCATTAAAAAGACCAAAAGGAAAACATGCATAAAGAAAGAATCACTTAACTCCAGTGAGAACGGCCTTTATCAAAAAGTCCCAAAACTATACATGTTGGCATGGGTGTGGAGAGATAGGTACACTCATACACTGCTGGTGGGACTGTAAACTAGTTGAACCCCTGTGGAAAGCAATGTGGAGATACCTTAAACAGATTCAAGTAGACCTGCCATTCAATCCAGCAATCCCATTATTGGGCATCTACCCAGAAGAACAAAAGTCATTCTATAAAAAAACACCTGCACCCAAATGTTTATAGCAGCACAATTCACAATCGCAAAGATGTGGAAACAACCCAAATGCCCATCGATTCATGAATGGATTAGCAAAATGTGGTATATGTATACCAAGGAATATTACTCAGCTATTAGAAATAATGGTGATATGGCATCTCTTTGGTTCTCCTGGAGAGAGTTGGAATCCATTCTATTAAGTGAAGTATCCCAAGAATGGAAAAATAAGCACCACATGTACTCATCAGCAAACTGGTTTCCCTGAGTGCACATTTCGGATTAACACCAATAGGGTATCGGGCAGAGGTCGGGGCTGGGTGGAAGGGATGGGTGTATAACTACTTGATGAGTGTGATGCGCACTGCCTGGGGAATGGACACGCTTGAAGTTCTGACTAGGGGGGATGGAGTGGGGGGAAGGGAGAGGTGCACACCTACATGATGAGTGTGATGTGCACTGTCTAGGGAATGGACACAATTGAAGCTCAGACTCGGGGGGATGGGGAGACATGGGCAATGTATATAGCCTGATCTTTTGTACCCCCATAATGAGCTGACAAACAAACAAAAAATAAAAATTAAATTAAATTAAAAAAAAAGAAAGAAACACTTGTACAGTGTTGGTGGGACTGCAAATTTTTACAACCCATATGGAAAACAGTAAGGAGATTCTGCAAAGATCTAAAAGTAGATCTACCTATCAATCCAGCAATCCCACTACTGGATATCTATCCAAAGGAAAAGAAGGCAGATGCTCTTGAATGCTTATTGCAGCAGAATTCACAATTGCAAAGATGTGGAATCAATCCAAGTGCCTATTGACTCATGAGTGTATTAATAAAATGTGGGATATGTATACCATGGAGTTCAACTCAGCCATAAGAAACATGAATTAATGCCTTCTGCAACAATCTGGATGAAACTGGAGACCATTCTCCTAAGTGAAATATCTCAAGAATGGGAAAATCAACACCACATGTACTTACTATTAAATTGGAACTAACTGATGAGCCCTCATGTGCACAGAGGGAAGTAAAACTCAGTGGAAATCAAGCGGAGTGGGGAGGGCAAAGGAGGGGAGACTCAACCATTTCAAAAGTAACCCATGTAATTTCAAACAATTGTACCCCCTTCATATTTTGAAATAAAAAAATTTAAGATGTTTATCTCATGATGAGACTACAGTGTTTGGGGAAGGAGTATCATGATTTTTGTGTTGTGGTCGTGTTTGGAATCTTAGGACAGGAAAAGAGCATTTGGTAAAAAATGAGAAAATATGAATAAAATATGAACTTTAATTTAATAACACATAAAAATTGGTTTATTAATCGTACCAAGTGTACCGTACTGATGCAAGATGTTAATAGTAAGAAAAACTGGCTATGAGATATCTATGGAAAATCGTGTGATATCTGTTCAATTTTTCTATAATGTAAACCTAAAACTACTTTAAAAAAATAAAATCTGTTAATAAACATTAAAATTTAATAAAAAAAACCAAATATTAGAAACTGCAAAACTGTGTTTTAAAATTGGTGTATCATTTCACATTCTCTTGCCAGAGCCTCAAGTACAGTGTTAAAAAATTCCCGTCTCCTTATCATGAACTCATTAGTCTTAGGTTGTTTTTTTTTTTTTTTTGTTGTTGAGACAGAGTCTCACTTTGTTGCCCAGGCTAGAGTGAGTGCCGTGGCGTCAGCTTAGCTCACAGCAACCTCAGACTCCTCGGCTTAAGTGATCCTACTGCCTCAGCCTCCCGAGTAGCTGGGACTACAGGCATGCGCCACTATGCCCAGCTAATTTTTTCTATATAGATTTTTAGTTGTCCATATAATGTCTTTCTATTTTTAGTAGAGACGGGGTCTCGCTCAGGTTGGTCTCGAACTCCTGACCTTGAGCAATCCACCCGCCTCGGCCTCCCAGAGTGCTAGGATTACAGGCGTGAGCCACCGCGCCCGGCCTTAGGTTGTATTTTTTTACATGCAAACATCCATCACAACTTCTGGCACATGAACATTTGCCTTATCTGCCCTGTGTTGATAAAATCCAGGCTTGTTTACTATACACCTACAGAGACGAACACAATGCCCAGAACTGAAGTAAGAGTAGGATACCCAAGGCAGAGAGTTTATCCACTAAATTCTTGACTGCCCAAAGGCAGTGATTTCAGACTGGAAAACAGAAAACAAGGGGGATCTCTGTAAACAATAGGAAAAGGAGGTGGATGGAAAAGTTCCCTGGTGGTAGCCAAGAAGTAGATAGCCTTCAAGGGGATAAGAAAATCTGTAAGCGAGAAGTGGAACGATTCACATTTTTACAGAGACTTAATATTGCCACATTATCATGGATTGATTTTAGGTAAGACATATGGAATTAGGTAATGGTGAAGAGTAGGGAGAACAGAATTAACTAGTCAACGGGGTGGCTGTGGGGAAAGGCTTGGAAGAGACAAGCCTTCCTCCCTGCTGTGTGATCCGTCAGAATCCAAGATGGAGAAATGAAGAGGGTGGAAGGTCAGTTTGGAGGGCTCCTTAGGGGTGCTAAAGAAATTCTCCCTTTTCCCAACCAGAGCATCTAGGCCCCCAGCATCCTCTCTCCTGGAGTGTCAGGATGGTTCATTGAGAGGCATCTAAGATGCATCTTGACACCCACACCCTCCCCTGGGTAATGGAATTGTGTCAGGATGGTGCTTTGTGATGTCTAAGGTGCGTCTTGGCCTCCCCAGCATCTTTCCCCACCCCCACCCCCACTCAGTCAAAATTAGCCAGAGCAGGCCCCAGAGTGCGGGGAGAGCTCCACTACCTCAAGTGTCACCCTCAGCAGTCAGTAACTTCAGAGACAGGCCAGCGACCTCAGAGCTATCTGCGAAGTCTCTGGAAGCCTTGCAGCGGAGAGATGGCTAACCATGTCAAGGAGGAATTTTCCACCAATGGGGTATATGATAGTGATGAAAATAAAATCAACCACCTGTGAAATGGTGCATGTGTCCCTGAGTGTTCTGTGATAGTGGGGTGGGAGGAAGAAGGGAAGAGGCAGGTGTGTGGGAAGGGACCGGGTGGGTCCTGTGGGGTTGGGCTCAGACCAGCTGGTCCATGGAGAGCCAGACATGCAGGGTGAGCCCTGGACCAAATTTCTTCCTTAACACTTTCAACCACTGAGAAGGCAAAAAAAAGATTAAGTATTTGTGTGTGTGTGTGTGTGTGTGTGTGTGTGTATACGGGGACCAGAAAGGAGAAAAGGAGAAGTGTGATGTGTGTGGGGCATGAATACCTCCTCCCAAAAACGTGCACAAAGTAATTGCTTTCAGGACACCCACCTTTCTCATAGTGGTGTTTGTTACCTTGGCTAGGCTATGGTACCCAGATGTGTGGTCAAACACTTGTCGAGATGTTGCTGTGAAGATATTTTGTAAATGTGATTAACATTCACATCAGTAGATTGTGAGTAAAGCAGATCGCCTTCTAGAAGGTGGGTGGGCCTCATCCAATCAGCTGAAGGCCTTAAGAGTAAAGACCAAAATCCCCCAAAGGGGAAGGCATTCTGCTCCAGACTGCCTTCAGACTCAAAACTGCAACATGGACTCTTGCTGGAATTTTCAGTCTGCTTGCTGCCCTGAAATTTCAGAATTGATAGTACCCTCCATCTTGTAAGCCAGTTCTTTAAATTAGATCTCTCTCTCTCTCTCTCTCTCACTCTCTGTCTCTGTCTCTTAGAGAGCAATAGAGTGTGTGTATATATTTACATATGTATGTCTGTGTGCATATATACATACACACATGGAGAGAAAGAGGAAGAAATAGAGAGAGGCAATACACACTCACACACTCATACACACACATACACATCCTATTGATTATGTTTCTCTGGAGAACTCTGACTGATATACAGCCTATGCTGTAAGCAACTAAAGGCTCTCAGAAGGACCAATCATCTCATCTTATGAAAAGTCATTGACAACTCTCCATTCACTAAAATTATGGTGTTTGGACACCATGAATATAACCCTGCTTATGCACTTTCTTGTTAAGAAAACTTGAGGTTGAGCGGTTGTCTAACAATGATGGGACAGAGGCAATGGGAGTGGTCAGCCTCTAGTGCAGTCAATAACTTGCAGACAATTGTTAAATATTAATGTCTTTGAGATAATTGTTGATTCACTTGTGAGGAATAACATGGAGATATTGCATACTCTTTAGCCAACTTCTCCTAATAGTAACATCTTGCAATACCATAGTACAATATCACAACTGGGTTAGTGACATTGATACCATCAAGACACTAAACATTTCCATCACCACACAGTTCCCTCATTCTACCCTTTTATATAGATATCCACTTCCCTTTCACACCCACTCTCTTCCCCTTAACTCCTGGCAGCAACTAACCTATCCTCTGTTTTCATAATTTTGTTATGTCAAGAATAATATATAAAAGGAATCATATCGTATGTAACATTTTTGCACTTAGCATAAACTATAGTCTGAATGTGTCCCCCCCAAAATTCATATGTTGAAAATTAATTGATAGTGTGATACTATGAAAAGGTAGGACCTTTAGGAGGTTGTTGAGTCATTAGGGTGGAGCCCACATGAATGGGATTAGTGATCTTATAAAAGAGGTGAGAAGGAGCAGTTTGCGCATTCTGCCATGTGAGAACACAACAGGAAGCACCATCTATGAAGCAGAGAGCCTTCACCAGATATCAAATATGCTAGCACCTTGATCTTAGACTTCCCAGCCTCTAGAACCATGAGAAAATAGTTTTCTATTATTTATAAATTACCCAGTCTAAAGGAATTAATTGCATTATAGCTGCCTGAATGGACTCAGACTGCATTCTCTTGAAGGGTTGCATATATCAATAGTTTCTTCCTTTTTATTGCTAAGTATAATAGTATTCTATGCATTGATGTACCAAGGTTTAACAATCACCCCATTGAAGGACATTTTGGCTGTTTTCAATGTTTGGGTATCATGAATAAAACTGCTATGAACATTTATGTACAGGTTTCAGTGTGATCACACGTTTTCATTTCTCTGGGACAAATGCCCAAGTGTGAAACCTGAGTTGTATGTTAATTGAATGTTTAGTATTTTTAATTAATAGGCTTTAATTTTTGAACAGTTTTATTTTATAGAAAATGGAGTAGACAATGCTGAGAGTTCACAATACTTTCATCCTCCCATATAGTTTTCCTTATCATTAGCTTCTTATGTTAGTGTGGTAAATTTGTTACAATTAATCAACAAATATTGATAAATTATTATTAACTAAAATCTATTGTTTATGTTAAGATTCACTTTTTGTGTTGCACAGTTCCATGGTTTTGGAAAAAGTATAATGACATTCATCCACCATTCCAGTATCACATAGAATAGATTCACTGCCCTGATGAACTTCTGTGCTCTGTCTAGTCACTTCTACCCCTTCTCCCTGAATCCCTAACACCTCTGAACTTTTTATTATAACAATACTTTTGTCTTTTCTAAAATGTCATATAGGTGGAATCATATGGGTATAGACTTTTCAACTAGCTTCTTTCACTTAGAAACATACATTTAAAATTCCTTCCTTTTTTTTTCATGGCTTGATAGCTTATTTTTAAAAAATTGCTGAATGGTACTCTTATTCTGTGGTATGGATGTACCACAGTTTGTTTATCCATTCACATATTGAATATCATGGGATATCGTGGTTGCTTCCAACTTTGGGATGAATAAAGTTGCTATAAACATTTGTGTGCAGGTTTTTATATGGAGGTAAATTTTCAACTACATAGAGTGCATATCTAGGTGTGTGGTTGCTGCATCATATAGTAAGGCCATGGTTAGCATTGTAAGAACCTGCCAAACTCTCTTACAAACTGGTGTACCATTTTGCATTCCTACCAGCAGTTAATGGAAATTCCTATTGCTCAGCATCCTCTCCAGCCATTGTTACTGTCAGTGTTCTCCATTTTAGGCATTGTATAGGTGAGTGATGTTTCATTGTTGTGTAAACTTGTAAATGCCTAATAATGACAAATGATGTTGAACATCTTTTCATGTGCTCCTTTGCCATCTCTCTATCTTCTTTGACAAGCTGTCTTTTCAGATCTTTTGTCTATTTCTAAACTGGTCATTTGTTTTCTTACTGTTGAGCTACAAGAGTTCTTTGTATATTTTGGATTCAAGTACTGTAGGAGATATTTTTCAATTATTTTCTCCCAGTCCATGGCTTGTCTTTTCATCCTCTTGACAGTGTATTTCACAGAGAAGAAGTTTTTAATTTTAATAATGTCTAACTTATCGATTTTGCCTCCATAATGGAGCAGCAGTCCAGTTTCCCCTTGCTAGTCCAGATCAGTCACCCCAGCCAACACAGCAACTCTTAGCCTGTTGAGTCAGAGGCATGAAGAGCCCAAAAAGACTGGTGGTAGTCTTCACTTCCAGTTGAGTGGAATCACTATTGTGTCTCCTGAAGTAATCCTTCCTCCACCTGGAACTAAGACTTCTAGGCCAGCAGAGCATAAGTTTGTTGTGAGAATAGGAAGCAAACCTTTTGCTGGTAGGTCACTAGGGGTAAGAGGAGTGGTGCCATGCCCACTTCCACCCCTTAATTTCTGCATCTTTTAATCCTGGCTATTACAGAAACCACACCATATATTGGATGCTGATTCAGAGCATATACAGCCTTCTAGAGAACTGCAGCCCTGCAAAGAATTGTCACCTACTTGGTTCTTTTATCCATGACTCCAAAAGGCCATTACCCTGTTATATTTCACAAATATATTTGTTTGTGTATCCATAAGTATACATATATATAGCAAAGACCTTTATTTCCTTTCCTTCTTTACTGCCTTATCATGTAATATACATGTGTTGATTTCATACCAGTATTTAAGTATTGTTGATTTTATGTAATATGATTTAAGTTATGGTATATCAGCACAAGAAAAACCTCATTGAAGGAACTTATCTCCTCTTCTGGGGAAATGATTAGTATTTTTCCGTTTGTGTGCAGGATAGTTCTATTATTTTAGGCAGAATCACGACCTTGCTATTGTCTTTATTTGGACCTTAGGTATGGTCTAAGCAACTGCATATGGGTACCAAGTGGAGAGAGGTTTGACTGGTAATGGTTAATTTTTTGTGCCGACTTGGCTGGGCTAAGAGAGATGGTCAAACTTTGTATCTCAATGTGTCTGTGAGGGTGTTTTTGAAAGAGGTTGGCATTTCAGTCCGTAGACTGAGTAACAAAGATCACCCTCACCAATGTGGCAGCCACTGAGAGCCTCCACAGAACAAAAAAGTGGAAAGAGGGTGAATTCTCTCAATTTCCAAGCTGGGATATCCCTTTTCACCTGTTCCCAGACCACTGATCTCTGGGTTGTTGGACCTGCGGATTCCAGGACTTACACCAGCAGCTCCCATGCTCCCTGCTATTCTCGCTAGTATTTCTGTGGAGAATGCAGACTATTACAAGCACGTAGGCCACTATCTACACAGCACTCTGCTTACCCTAAACCCGTGGCCTGAAGCTACCACTGTTTATGGGGCTAAAGCTTAGGTCTACCCATGGCCCCTGCACAATTCCCACTGACCTCATCTTCCCCACTCTTCCTCATCCCATCATGACCAACTCTTCTTCCTTCCCCCTCACCTTCAGCTAAGGGGAGCGGCTTCCACCTAGTCAGCAGCCCCAAAAGTCAGATCATTAAAGATTCTCACCGTCATTTCACAGACCCCAACTTCATAAAACTCTCGTGTGTGTCTACAGCTCACCACCCTCCCTGCATCAGACACAATTAAGTAACTGGTCCCTTCATTGGTTTACTTGTGTTTTCCACAATAGATGTTCAATAACTGTTTGTTTGATCAAAAATGAATGGATCAATATACCAGAGGGTCCCATTGGCCAATTCAAGGTATGGAGCCTGCCCCCTGCCTGGGCCTTGTGCCTTCAAGGAAGGCACGTGCCACAACTGCTCATCTGACATCAGAATTTCCCTGGACTGTCCCTGAGAGTGTCATCGTGGACGTCTCCTCCCCAGGCCCAATCACCGTCTTAGAGGTGTGGATGCTGCCAACAGGATGGGGTCTGATGCTTCCTGCACTGGGTCCCACACTTCCCCGTCAGTGTGACAATGAAGGCTGCCACCTCCTTTGTCACAGCATGTCCACAGACAGCCCCTCATCAGCAGAGTCTGGGATTATAAACAGCAGGGCTTCCTTCCTCCAGTTTCCCCTCCAAGCAGCATCACTGCTGCCTTCATCCGCCCAGTGCTCTTCCAGGCCTGTCTCACCTGTTGGTATGGGTTGCCAACCCACCCACCTGTGCAGTGGAGTTTGAGGGGGCCCAGGGAACACAGGGGATGAATCCCTGGCCCCCACAGATGTTGAGACAACTCTCAGCCTGGGACCCTGGACAGGATATACCGGACCACTAGAGGTGCCAAGGGACTTCAGCAGACTCACCCAGAGTGATGCAGGGTGCAAGCTAAGCTCTTCCTGACAGAGCTGGGAACTCCTAAGGGGGCTGGGGTGTCTGTATCCACCTAAGAGGCCCGGCAACTCAGATCACACTGCAGCTTCCAGCTGGGGACGAACGATGGGCCCCCGAATTCCCAAGCCCATTCATGGGCATTGTCCTGTCCTCTCTCCACCCTGCCCTTCCCTCCTTCTGATCCTTCTCCCTCTGGACTGAGTTCTGGAGGCAGAGCTCTGAGTGCCAGCCTGCCTGGGGCTCTGTGGCCATGGCTTTACACCTGGTCTCTCTCCTGGACTCTGGCCACCACTGTGGCCAGGATACCCCCAACTCTCCTCACTCACTGAGGTGTCCTGTCTGCTAAGTCAGAGGAGGAGAGGTGACTCTGGGCAGTGCCAATGGCAGTAGGGCACAGCCTTTAGAGGATGCCACAGAGAGTTGTGCAGCAGGCCGGATTCCAGAGTTGGACTGGCAGGCCCATGGGGCAAGACTCAGGGAAGGGCATGGTTATGCAGTAAAGTACTGGTACTGCACAAAAATGCTGGCATCTGGCAGGTTTTCCTCTCAAGGAAACACATAGAATCCCTAAATTCAATTTGGTTCACATTGCCATCCTCCTTGTTGCCTTAATCATTTCAGGCTGCCATAAGGAAATGCTATAGACCGGGAGCTCAAACAACAGACATTTATTTTCTCCTAGTCCTAGAGTCTGGGAAGCCTGAGATCAGGGTGCCAGGGTAGTGGGTGTCTGGTGAGGACTTTCTTTCTGGTTTACAGGTGGCCATCTATTCTGTGTGTCCTCACGTGCAAGAGCAAGATAAAAAGAGCAAGCTAGTTCTCTGGTGTCTCTTCTTGTAAGGGCACTAATGCCATAATGAGGGCTCCATCCTCACGTCCTCAACCAAACTGATTTACCTCCCAAAGGCCCTATCACCAAAGACCATCACATTGGGGCTTAGGGTTTCAACGTATGAATTTTAGGGGACACATTTCATTCCACAGAACCATTTTAGGCCTGCTTTCAGTACCTTGACCACAGTCCTTGTTTTGTTTTTTGTTTTTTGTTTTTTTTTGTTTTGTTTTTTTGCCTGAGTAGCATTATGGAATCATAAGAAGAGAAATGAATCAAGACCAAGGTCTGCTTCAGGGTCAGAGAAGTGGAAATGGTTGGGCTCTAGATGAATTCAGACCATATGCATTAGTTTTCTCAGGTTGCCATGACAACGTGCCATGGACTGGGGGGTTTAAACAACAGAAATGTATTGTGTCATTGTCCTGGAGCCTGGAAGTCCACAATCAATGTGATGGCAGGGTCGGTTTGTTCTAAAGCCACTTTCCTTGGTTTTGGAGATGGCTGTCTTCTCCCTGCATCTCCACAGGTTCTTCCCTCTGTGTGTGTCTGTGTCCTAATCTCCTCTTCTCATAAGGACACTGGTCATTAAATTAGAGACGACCATAATGACCTCATTTTACCTCAATGACCTCTTTAAAACTGTATCTGCAAATACAGTCACAGTCTGAGTTACCACGTGTTAGCGCTTCAGCATATGCATTTTAGGGCAGACTCCAAACTGTCTATAATGGCAGGGGATCTCATCCCGACCCCATTGCTTACTAGCTCATGGTTATGGGAAACTACCAAGCACTGTGAGCCTGAGGTTCTTCATTTGCGAAATAAGTTTGATAGGATATGTCTGGTAGGACTGTTGGAATGTGTGCAATGTCTGTAAAGCACCGGACACAGTGTCTGGCATATGTTAGATCTTTCCTGATTGACAGTTATTTGCACTACTAGTATATTTGGACCTCAGATCCTACTACATTTACCTCTGGAATTTTGTTTTTGCTAGTGTCATTGTTATCGAGGAAACCTCTGAATATGCAGTGCAATAGGACAGGGAATTCCTATTCAGCCAAAAATGTTGCTTCATGGATAAAACTCAGTAAAAATTTCCTCCTAGATGATTTACTATTTAATTTGGGTGTGGGGGAGTCTTCCTCAGCTGGATACAGCTCCAAGCTCCTGGAATCTGAGTCAAGGACCAACTCCTTCCCTTCCTCCCAGCTGCTTTTCCAGCCAAACCGGTTTTTTTTTTTTTTTTTTTTTTTTTTTTTTATCCATTTCATCACCTCCTGAAATCTAAGCCCTTGCAATTGGCCTAGTTACACTTGAGATAACTTAATTAAAATGCCTTTTTAATAGGGTCAGCTCTGGCTCTCCCAGCCATGCCGATGTGTACCTGCCATTGGCTTGGGGGACTCACTTCATGGGAGATTTACCCTATCTCTCAGGGAATCCATGAAGAGGATGATTATCAGTCACCTGGCTCTTGTACAGGGCTCAGCTACAGTGGGACAACAGCACAGGACACCTTCCACAACCGTGCAGCCCCAGCTGGAGATTCCTCTCTGTTTTGCTCACCATCCAGAAGAAACTGCTCAGGGCAGTTCTCCCGTCCAGGCTTTGCTCTCAGCCCTAAGTCACGAGTCACATGGTCTGACAGTCTGGCCCTTCCACCACCCAGCTTCATTACAACCAACTCCCACAGAAGGAACTGAAGTTTCCCCAAGCCCCAAACTGCCCCAGCTCAGGGCACTCACACCCCACTGCTCTCAGCAGAAGCACCACCCTTCAATCCTTCCGTCACTTGCTCTTTAGGACTTAGAGGACATCTCACCACCTTAATTATATTACTGCGACTCCCAGACTCTCTAATTCTATGGGCAGGAGTGGGTCTGTCTTACTCTAATGTGTCTGTTAACCCAGGGCCTTTCAAAGAGCAGATGGTCAATGAATATTTTGGGAACAAACGTGGCAGTGAGCAGCGGCTCTTATTTATTGAGATAAAATTTCCCCTACTATCTCAAATAAGCCAAGCAAATTCACATACACACATATATTTTAATTTTATGGAAAATCTCATGAAAAAAGATAAGATGGCAAAAGAAGTGTCTTTAAATTTTATTTCTCTATTTCATAACTCCATATATTTAAATGCAAAGTTCTTTCACAGTCCCAAGAAAATTCCTATTGCAATGACATTCCAATTCCACCTTGTTCCGAGCAGCAAAATGAAATGGAATGTGATCCCGTTTCCTTTACAAAATGGAAAACTCTTACTTTTCATAAACAAAATTACATGTGTGGTCAATACCATTCCCCAACTTAGATGCTGAAGCTAATTAAATCTTCTCTGAAAATGAAGAAAATTTCAAAAAGTCCAAAAAGAAAACAAAGATCAATATGAAAACACCCAAATGTAACAGGGACTGAAAATGTTATGCACTGGTGATGTCTCCAGACTACTGGGGCCCTCCACTATTTTAAACACTGACTACTCTCTTCAAACACAGATTAAAGAAAGGACTCATTTCTCATGGGCAGGAGGAGCTGCTGGAAGGGAACCTAGATGTGCACTGGCCCTGCCAACCCCCCCACCCCCAATTGGCCCTGGCTGCAGCTCCTGCTCACTCCCTCTCTACTTCATCTCTCAAAGTCTCTTCACACAGAGGTGGGAAGGATCTGGCATCTCTCTGATTGAGCTTGGAAACATATTCCAGGACTTTCATCTTGCTGGTTTCAGCATGGGCCTTGGGACCCGACAGGAACTCATAACTTGCAGGATCACTCTTGGGAACCTGCTGGTACTCCAGGTACACTTCCTGCACCCAATCCTGGGTGATGAGCTTCCGGGGCTCCCCGTACATGTAATGCTCACCCCCAGCATGCACCCCCATCACATCCAGTGCATCCCAGATGACCTCCTCCCAGGTGCAGTTGCCCTCCATGAAGATCACACCCAGGATCCTTATCAGGAGGCCGGCCTTGGGAAAGCGCTGACTGTCATTCAGCTCCTCACTGTAGGTGAGGCCCAGGGCAGTAACAAGGACATAGGAATGGTCGGCAGGATCCACTTCCTTCACATCGGTGCCAAAGACCAGCTGAATGCACTCGGAGGCTTTCATGAAGATCTCAGGGAAGTGGTCCTGGTAATCTCTGATGACAATATTCAGCATTTCTGCCTCGGTGATTGGCTCCTTCATTCGATACTTGAGGAGCAGGAAATCAAACAAATCAGACATCTTTTCTTTGAGCTCCTCTTACAGCACGGATGCAGGGACTGCCAGGTCCTGGGAGGTGCTTAGCCCCACCTCTTCTTAGGTGATGGATCCCTCATCGGAGTGGTGCTTTGGATTGGAGGCCAGGCCAGTGAGGGAGGAGGAGGCTCCCTGAGGCTCTGGAGAGGACCCAATGTTTCAGTGGCAACCTCCTCCAGGTTGCCTGGGGTCACAATAGAGAAGGCAGCTGCCCCTTCCTCTTGACCCCTGGTAGCCTGTGCAACCATCAGGCCCTGTGCCTCTGTTTGGGCAAGGAGGCTTTTCTTAAGCCTGTGGTGCTGACTCCTGTGATGGTGGCGGCGGTGCCGAGGCATGATGGCTGTTGTCGGGGACAGCAATCAGGAGTGTGGGACGCAGTCAGGCGATGGGGACCCACAGACCTGGGAAGAGAGGGAGTATGTCAGTGGCCTCAGTGAGAACCACACCCTGAGGGCTCTTACAAAGTGCATCCTACAGGCCTTCTTCTTAGGTGATGCCCTGGGGACTTCCAGGGCTCCTCTCCTCCTGGCCAGCCTGTCCCATGAGCACATGACCATGAAAAGGAGATGGCTCCACAGGCGCAGGTAGCCCGCAGAGTGTGAGGCTCCAAGGCTGATAGTGGGTGGGTGATGCCGGGCACTATTGGGTCCCCTCTGTCCAAGGGAGGGCAGAGCCTCTGGCACACATTGAGAGTGTGTACTTCACCTTGACTCCTGGCACAGCCTAGGCCTCCTCTGCTCTGTGCCCTGAGGACACTGCCTCAGACCAAGGTCTCAGCATGGGTTCCTGGAGCCCCTGTAAGAGGAAGTGAAGGGCCCTCATGCTGCAGATACATGCATAGACCTGGTACCCCTAGTGCTGTCAGGAGGGTGGGCCCGGCTCTGTGAGTTTCCCACCATTCTGGGCTAGATGGTCACCTCCGTGCTCACTCAAGACCTTCACCTCTTGCCTGGAAGGCCTTATACCCCACCCCTCTGCTCGGCTGAGAAACTCTCAGAACAAGAGCTCAAATCCCTGATACAGAGCAGAAGGCAGCAAGTGGGCCTTGCATCTCCCAGGAATGACTACAGGGCCTGGTTCAGACTGTTCTGGGGTGGGGGTTCCCTCAACCCACCTTAAGGGTATTTACCTTTAATCCTGGTAGGGCCTCGACCCACCCCTGCTACTTGACATGGTCCGTCTGAGCTCAGGCCAAGCTCTAACTCCTAAGAGTGACTCTCTCCCCCTCCCACTGCCATTAGAGCCACAGCTTGCCATGTCTTGCTGCTCCCACCTGTATCCTCCAGGGGCTGAAAACAGAGAAGCCAGACTCTGTGGGGTCCCTTCTCTTCTGGGGTGGATACATACTTTGAGTCCTCACTAAGGGTACTTACCTTGATTTCTGACAAAACCTTGGACTCCTCCCTCAGCTGATGTGAGGCTGCACTGCTCAGATCAAGCTCCTCTCCTCCTTGACATTCTCCTCAGGTAGAAGTCTGGGGCCAGCACATGTGGTCACCCATGCTTGGGTCCTCACAGGGCCAAGAACTGGCATAGCGGATGGACGGACTCTCTCTATTGGGGGTACGAGGTCCCCTCACTCATCCCCCTGTGTCCTCACCTTGATGATGCCTAGCTGACCTGGGACTCTTTCCTTTGCCGACCAGGATCTGCAACCCTCAGACCAACGTTGTAACCACACTCAGCCCCTTCAGGCAGTAGTGAGGGAGCACCAGGTTACTGGCCACCCTGCCTGGAGATCCAGGGCTGACTGTGGGGACAGGGTGTTTCTGTGAGGCCTCCACTGTTCTGGAGTGGGGTACCCCTAGTCTTCCCTCACACCAAGGTGTTCACCTTCCTCATGGCCATAAAGAAGTGTGGATGTACCACATGTGGCCACAATGCCCAGGGTCTCCCAGGTATGAAAACAGGGGCAAGGTTGTGGCCCCTCTCTCCTGGGATCCTGGGTCTCCATCCACTTATTGTCTCCCAGGTGTGTCTAGGCAACTTCCTCTGCTCACCTGAGGCCGTGCTCACTATACCAATCCCCTACCCTCCCTTAGACCAAGAGGTGACTGTCAAGACACACGTGCCAAGCCACCCTGCCCGGGGCCTCCCAGGGCTGATGGCAAGTACAGGCATCTGTGGGGTTCTCCTCTATCCTGAAGTCTAATGCTCTCTCCCTCCCTTCCTTCTTATCTCTGTGTTCTTATTTTGGCTGCCTTGTACAGCCTGTGTCCCTTCCACTCACACCAAGGCCCTTAATTCTCTGTAACCCCTGAGGTGTAAGTCAGTGGCCCCCACACCATGAGCCATCCCAGCAGTGACATTTTGGTGGAAGGGGATGGGCGGTGGGAGACCTCAGTCCTCCCTCAGTGTCCTGACCTTGATGCCTCGTAGAGCCTGGACTCCCCACTCCATGTCCTTGAGACAGCCCAGATCACAGCGGGCTCCGACTCCCAGAGTCCCCTAAATACTAAGGGGGTGAGACTAAGTCTGACAGGTCTGCCCCAAGGTGGTCAAGGCTGACAGCAGGGGCAAAGCTGGATTATTTTGGGACACTTTCCCTGCGGTGGGGGCCCCCTCAGTCCACCCTCATCATCTCACTTGACTCCTCACAGAACCTGGGCCCTCTTGCCTCGGGCGATGTGAAGCCTGCCCCTGAGACCATCGCCCTCGCCTCTGTCAGTCCCTCAGAGGCACCTCAGTTGGTGTACACCCAGGGCCCTACATCGGGGCTTTCACTTTTGCGGGCTCTCCAGGAACAAGAATGGACTGTGGGGCCCCCTATAGGGATGTAGGGGGGGCCTCTCAATCCTCCCTTAGGGCCCTGCCCTGTATAGAGCTGAGACAGCCCTGGGTCATACCAGGCTCCGACTCCCGGAGTCCCCTAAATCCTAATGGTTAGGGACTCAGCCTGACAAGTCTGTCCCAGGGTGGTCCACTACTGACAGCAGGAGCAGTTGGATTATTTTGGGGTCTCTCTACCTGGTATGGGGCCCTCTGAGTCCACTCTTGTCATCTCACCTCACTCCGAACAGGGCCTGGGCCCTCTCCCCTCCACCGACGTGAAGCCTGCTCCTCAGACTAACCGCCTCAACTCTGTCAGCCCAACAGATGGACGTCAGTGAACGTCAGATCCCACCCTCCATCCCGGCTTCCCGGGCTGACAGCAGCAGCGGAGTTGGATTATTTGGGGACCCTCTATGTGGGGGCCCCCTCAGTCCACCCTCTGCATCTCACCTCACTGCTAACAGATCCTGGGCACACTCCCCTCTGCCAATCTGAAGCCTGCCACTCAGGCCAACGGCCTCACCTCTGTCAGTCCCCCAGATGGACATCGGTGGACGTCAAAGCCGGCCCCTACCACTCGGGCTTCACCAGGCTTCCCCAAGCTTCCCCAGGCTGACAGGGGAGGCAGAGCTGGATTATTTGGGGACCCTCTACCAGAGGGGGTCCCCTCAGTCCCCCTCAGCATCTACCTTGACTCCTCACAGAACCTGGCCCCTTTCCTAAAGGTTAACCAGAAGTCTGGACCTCAGACCAATGGCTTCGCCTCTTTCAGCCCCCCAGACGCAAGTCAGTGGACGTCACATCTGACCCCATACCGGGGTTTCCCAGGCGTGACAGCAGGGACGAGAAAGGAATGTGTGGCCCCCTCATAAGTATGTCGCAGAGCCTGGATTTTCACCCGCTACGGCCCTCAGTTGACCCGGGGTCACATCAACATATGACTCCCAGAGTCCCTTGTGTTCTAAACGGGAAGGGCTCAGCCTGAGAAGTCTGTACCAGGGTGTCCCAGGGCTGACAGCAGGGGCAGAGCTGGATTATTTGGGGCCCTCTGTCCTCCACTGAGCTGAAGTCTGGAACTCACACCAAGGCCCTCACCTCTGTCAACCCCTGAGGCAGAAGTCAGTGGACATCAATTATGGCAGAGGCAGGGATGGGGCCCCTCTGTCCTTGGGTCTAAGGTTCCACTAGTCCTCCTTTGGTTTCTCACCTTGACTTCCGGCAGAACCTCAGACTCTGTCTGCACTGCAATTGGATCTCACACAGCTGACCACTAGTACAGTGCTGGGGCCCATTCCATTCTGAATTCAGGGCTGCCTTGGTTCCCCCTCAGGGCCCTCACCTCGATTCCTGCCAAAGCATGTTACACCCCCCTGGGCTAACCTGAGTATACCCAAGTAGACTAAGGCATACACTACCATGAATCCCTCGAGGCAGAAATTCACCTATACAAGTCATACATGTATTTTCAAGAATTGAGGGAGTGGTCAGCCTGAAAACTCTGCCTGGAGTCTTCCAGGACTGACAGGGCAGAGATGGATTCTTTGGGACTCCTATGTTCTGGGGTGAGTGGACACCTCTGTTCTCACTCGTGGGAGCCCTCATCTTGGTCCTTGGCTCCTTGATTAAGTGCTCCATGGGAAATGTGCTCTCCCTTCCATGTTGGACCATTTTTCTAGCTGCAACCCTTGTAGAAAATCACTCCAAGTCCCAGGCTAGATGTTAAGTGGGGAGCTGTTGTATCCATGACCAAGGGTGAGCAGTAATATATGTAGTGCTCTCTTATTCAAATCTCTTCTGCATCTATGTTTTCTACAATTTTATTTGAGTTCCATTGTTTATCCTTTTTTCTTTAGTAATTGATCCTACTTGGAACAATGGCTATTTTGTAAATATTTTCAAAGAATTGTGTTTTGACAGTTATCTCTACTGTTATCTGCTTCATTATTTCTGCTTTTATCTGCATTACTTCATACCTTCTACTAACTTATGTTGCATATGGTATTTATTCTTTACTTTCTTGAACTGTATAGATGTTTTAAACATTTTTATTGTCTCAAATATTTAAAGCTATCTATTTTCCTCTAAGTATCACTTGGGCTGTATCACACAGTTAGTGTTACATAGCTTTATATGTATGACTTGAATTCTTTACAAGTTGAATATATTATTCTATTACTTATGCTATTATAATTTTCAATATTTATACCCAAACGAGTGGTATAAGATTATTTTTGAGAAGACTGTGAAAAGGATGATAGAAATAGAAGGTCACTTGGAGGAGATTTCAGGTTCCAAAGGCATTTTATTTTGTTTTATTTTTGTCATTAGTTATAGAACATTTTTAAACATATTTAAATGTTGTTGACAGAGTTGAGTTTATTGCAGGAACACAAAGAAGTTTAACACTAGAAGATCAATTAACATAACTGGCCATCTGTAAGAGTCAAGGATTTTCTAAGAAAATGGAAAATTCTATCAATATTTAATACAGAGGGAATTTAATGCAGGGGACTGATTACGCAAGTAATGGAGAAGCCAAATGAGGGAGAGTTGGAGAACGCAATAATTAGCCACAGGAGGAAGTCAATCTCACCTCTAGGTCTGAAGGACAAACAGGAATTTAGCATTAATGGAGCCTAGGTATTGGGTTCAACAGGATCTGGAATCATGATGGGACTATCTGATGGTGGTTGGAGTCATGGACAATGTAGCCACTGAAGGAGAAGTCACTTGATGCAGAAGAAGGAGGACAAAAACCTCTAATTGCTCTATCTTTCTGAACAAAAATGGCAGCCAAATGTTGGTGAGCCTAGGAATTGGAACCCTCAGGAGTCAAATCCTGTATAGTGGAGAGCAGAATAGGAGAAAATGAGAGATGGATCTGGGAGCAAATAGTCCCAGGACTGCCTAACAATAGTAACAGCTTGAATGAGACAAATCATATCTACAGTAAACTTATTAATTTTTAAAAAAATTTTATGTTTTGGGGGTTACAAGTAAATTCTGTTGAACGTATATACAGTGGTGAAGTCTGGGCTTTTGGGGTACCCATCACCTGAGCAGTGTACACTGTGCCCCATAGGTAATTTTCCATGCCTCACCTCCTTCCACCCTCACCCTTTGGAGTCTTCAGTGTCCATTATACCACTCCATGTGCCCTTATGTAGATATAGTTTAGTTCCCACTTATAAGCAAGAATATGTAGCATGTATTTTTCTGTTCCAGAGTTACTTCACTTAGGATAATGTCCTCCAGTTCCATCTAAGATTCTGCAAAAGACATTATTTCACTCTTTCTTATTGTTGAATAATACTCCATGGTTTGTGTGTGTGTGTGTGTTTGTGTGTATTTATTTATATATAAATATATTGATTTCTTAATCCATTCAGTTGATGGGCACTTAGGTAGATTCCATATTTTTGCAATGGTGAATTGTGCTGTGATAAACATATGAGTAGAAATGTCTTTTGAATATAACGATTTCTTTTCCTCTGGGTAGATACCCAGTACTGGGTTTGCAGAATCAGTGGTAGATCTACTTTTAGTTCTTTGAGAAGCTTCATACTAATTTACATTCCCAGCAAGAGTGTATAAGTGTTTCACTTTGACTGCATCCATACTAACAACTAATGTTTTTTTGACTTTTTAATAATGGTCATTCTAATTGGAGTAAGATGGTATCTGATGATGAGTGTATACCCACATGATGAGTGCAATGCACTGTCTGGGGAGTGGACATGCCAGGAGCTCTGACTTGGGCAGATAGGCGGTACAAGGGCAACGTATGTAACCTGAACTTTTGTACCCCCATAATAAGCTGAACAAAAAAAAAAGTTGCATTTCCCTTGTTACAGTAAATTTAAACATAATTGTATTTTTAAAAAATTGACATACATTCCCAACAAAAAGTGATATTTCTCAAAGTATAAAATTTTTTTCTACCCCACCCTCTCCCACAAAGTATAAACTTTATATCCATGAGTCTATGCTGATAAATAAATGACTGAATAAATGGAGGAGAATAGATAAATCTGAGCAGAAGAATTAAAATCAGTTATGCAGATACTCCATACTTTTCAAGTGTTGCCAGGGCACAGTGACTTCCTTCCCAAGAAAATACAGCGTGGAAAAGGGGAAAACGAGGAAGTTTGGGGAAGTATGAAAAACGCTCCCTCTGCCCGGTGATCAAGATTGATATCCACAGTGATAAATGTCAGCCAGATGGGAAGGGAAAGGTGGGGATGGATAAATTCCCACCTAATGCGTGTAGTGCATTGTGTGGGGGATGGGCAGGCTTAGGGCTCTTAACCGAGTGGTGCAAAGGCAGTATATGTAACCAAAGCATTTGCACTCCCGTAATATTCTGAAATAAGCAAAAACAGTGATAAGTCATTGTTGACGGTATGCATCTTTGATATGATGTCATGACAATAGCACTTTATCTCTGTGGTCCTCCCCTTTCCAAACCCATAATACCAAGCTAATCATGAGAAAATTATCAGCAAAATGACAGGAGAGGGGCATCCTACAATATACCTGACTAGTACTCCTCAAAACTGTCCAGGTCATCAAAAACAAGGAATGCCTGAGAAACTGTCATAGCCAAGAGGAGTTTAAGAAGGAGAAATGGCTAAATATCCTGTAGAATCTTGGGTAGGATCCTGGAACAGAAAAAAAGACATTAAGTAATGACTAAGGAAATCTAAAGAAAGTGTGGACTTTTCTTACTAACATTGTATCACTATTGGTTCATTAGTTGTAAATAATGTACCAAACTAAGATGTTAATTAATAGGGGAAAGAGAGTGTGGGCCATGTGGGAACTCTCTGTACTATGTTTGCAAATTTTCTGTAAATACAACACTATTCTAAAAGAAAAGCTTTGTTAAAATGGAAAAAAAAAAAAGAAAAGTCAACTAGATAAAGATGAAAAACCTACAGCAAACAGCATACACATATGGGGAAATTTGAAAGCTTTTGCTTTGAAACTGAGGATTAGACAAGGATTCCTCCCATTACCATTTCTCTTCAATATTTTGATGGAGATACTGTCCAGTGCAGTAATCAGAAGCAGAAAAGATAGCAATTCATAAAATAAGAAATAAAGTGTCTGTGATTAACAGATGATTAGACTGTGTGTGAAGAAAATCCAAAAGAACTAAGGTTAAACTATTCAGTCAAAAAAAGTGAATGTCAAGGTTGCTTGGTATAACTTCAATATACAAACAGTAAACTTTGTTTCTGAAGCAACAAATAGTATAAAATTAAAATGAAAGTCAGCAAAATATGGCTTGTAACCCATCAACCAAAATATTAAATATTGAAGTGTAAATCTAGCCAAAGCACATTTAGAAACTCTATGGAGAAATATAAAAACACCGTTTAGATAAATTAAAAAACACTTAACTAAAAATAAAGTATAATATGATCATGGAGATGAAGATTCAGTTGGATACAGGTGTTAATTCTCCTTGATTAATCTACAGATTGACTGCAATCTACATAAAAATCCCAAAGGTTTTGTGGGTGAATATGTCTGTTTATGTGGATAGATGTGTGAAATGTGACCCAATGGAGTGTAATTTTTAAATTGGCATGCAACAGGCCAAGCATAGCCAAGATCGTCTTGAAAGAAAAGAGGAAGATAAAGCTAGTTACTCTACCAGATGACTAAGAATTATTAAAATGCTAGAGTAATTAAGTTAGTGGTATGTGTACCATGATTGCCAAGCAGATCAATGGAAATAGCGTACTCTTGAAACAGAGGCTTACATATGGACCATTGATTTATGAAAAAGGTGCAACTGCAGAATAGTGGGGAGTTACAGTATTTTTAGTAATTGACAGTGAAACAGCTGGATCTCCATGTAGAAACCACAATGCAACTGGAATTCTTCTGAAGCTACATAAAAATCAATTACAGAGGTATTAAAGGTCTACTTTTTTGACTGCTGTTATAAAAAATTTTGAAACACACGAGAAACTATATTGAATAGTTGAATGAACCTTGCATTGTGGGTGAAGTAGGGCTTTGAAAATGCTGGATGGGAAAGGACTGAAGGAGTCTGGGGATATCATTCTGTGCCAGAAAGGATGGAGATGATATGAGCTTGGGAGAAAGAGAGGAAATGGCAGCTACTTCTGCTCCCTGTCTCTGACACAGATGGCCTTGCTACCTTCATGGGCCTTCATTTTCAATGACTTGGACCTGATGGCTAGAGGCAACTTGAGAGAAGGCTACTTGGACCAATGATGTGCTCATTCCATCTCCCACCACAAGCCCTGCTGGCCGCTAGAGCCCTGGTGCTCTAACAAGTATTACTTAATGTAGGAGTCCAGAGACTCCTGACAAGGGAGGTTGGACTGATACCCTGACCAGGCCCAGGAGGCCTTTAGTGGTTTAGGGGCAAGGCCAGGTTTTCCATATGTGATGGAAGTACAGTACTGCATCCCTCCTCAACTGGATGAAAGCTGTTGATGGAGGGAGGGGCTTGGGGGATTTGGCCACTCTCTTTGTTTGGCTCATTTCAAGGTGTAGCACAGATGCTGCTCTTTTGCAGAAATCCCTCTCTGCACACCCCTGGTAATAGGATTTGTAGTACTTGATGGTAAAGGAGGGTATCTCTCCTTCCTGTGGTCAGAGGTACTCTAAATGTTGAGGGGCTAGTATCATAGGATGACATTGAACTCAGTCCAAGTGGGCAGGGGACATCCAGAGATACCAGTGGGAAGGCTTCCCCTACCAGCATGGGAACTACCACCAGTCTGCAGAGGATTCCCCTAACAGTGTCTTTCACAGAGTAGAAGTTTAATTTTAATAATGTCTAAGTTATCAATTTTTTCTTTCATGAGTCATGCCTTTGGTATTGTATCTAAGAAGTGATTGCCAAATCCAAGTTCACCTTGATTTTCTTCCATGTTACCTTTCAGAAGCTTTATAGCTTTGTGCTTCACATTTAGGTCTAGGATCCATTTTGAGTAACGTTTGTGAAAGGTGCATAGCAAGTGTCTTTCTCCTTCCTGAGGTCAGGGGTACTGTAAATGTGGAGAGGACAGGCATCACGGGATGACATTGAACTCATTCCGAGTGGGAGGGGGGCCTCCAGGGATACCAGTAGAGGGGCCTCCCACAGCAGCACATGAACTGTCTCCAGTCTGTATAGGGGTGTTGGGGAAGTGTCTTAATGAAGACCCTCCACCATTAAAATGGTATTGTAATGGGATTTGGAGCTCCTGGTTTGAAAGGCTTTAGGTTGGCCATCACTTTCTGAATGATAATGGGTTCACCCAAAATGGAGCAACAGGGTGATGGGCTGAGGGGCTCTGTAGCAGGGAGAGCACCATCTCAATTATTCCGTCTACCCAAGGGTGGCCCAGATAAACACTCGCTCCCACCTCTGTTCCACATACTTCATTTCAGCTGCCTTCACTCTGGAAAGGGGCCTCGATAGAATTGAGGAATACCAAGACTGCAGAAGAGGTTGACTTATGGTTTTGTGAGAGATTTCACTGAAGGCCTGGGTCATCTCCAAACCCCCTCTGTTCAGGACCAACTCAGCTGTTGTGGAGTTGAGTTTGCTTTCTTCCTTAGCTTCAGCTTTAGCATCTTTGGTGCATTAGCCTTTCTGGTAGCCAGAATAGGAGCCACGCTGCTGGCTCCTTGGTTCTGCAGCTTGCAGATGGCCTATTGTGGGACTTCTCAGCCTCCAAAATTGCGTGAACCAATTCCCTTAATCGATCTCCTCTCATACATCTGTATCTATCTGTCTATGCATTCTATTTGTTCTGTCTCTCTGGATAATTGTGACTGATACACAACCTTTGAGGTGAAGGTGGAAAGCTTACACAATAAAGCTCTGGTCCCATACCTGGAGATAGCTGGGGCCGAGTTTCACTCTTGGCCTCTGTGACCTCTGGGATTTTGGTACTGCATCCCATCAGAAATAGAAAAAGGGATGTTTTTCCTTTTCTTGTGGGGAAGGGATGAAGGGAATGACTGCTTGGAGCTCCTTCTGTGCACTACGACAGTAGATAGCTTACTGATGAATAACAATATTTTGGAAATATAGCATATGTTGATGGCTTATGTGTAAAGTTTAAAGATGAGAAGACTTCTGCCGAAAGGAGAGTGAGATTTGCAACAACATGGATGGAACTGGAGAACTTTATGTTCAGTGAAATACGCCATGCACAGAAAGTCAAATCTTGCATGTTCTCACTCATATGTGGGAGCTAAATATCAGAAACATCTCATGGAAACAGAGTGTATGAACATGGTTTTCAGAGGCTGGGAAGGGTACTGAGGACAAGGGGATAAGTTGCGGATGATTAAAGGATGCAAAAATATAGTTAAATGGTAGATAGAATGAACACTATTTCATAGCACAACAAAGTGACTATAGTCAACAATAAGTTAGGGTATGCTTTAAAATAGCTAGAATACAAATGTTTCTAACACAAAGAAATGATAAATACCTGAGGTGATGGAAGCCCCAATTATCCTGATTTGATTAATTCACATTCTGTGCCAGTATCAAAACATCACATGTACCCTATAGAGATATACAACTATGATGTATACATAACAGTAAAAACGAAAAGGAGGGCATGAGTACCTCTAAGTTGGAAGAAGAGCAAGCAACAAGCCTTCAAATACCAAGGGAAAGTACATATGTTTGTTATCAGCACTCTTCAATGATAAAGGCTTCGCTCTTCCTGGGTACACAGCAAGCTGAATGCTCTGGCTCCTTAGAGTGGGGTCAATGTCATTAGTCCTAGCTAATGAATTGTGAGTGTAAGTGAGGTGTTTCCCTTCTGACAGCAGCACTGAATTACTTGTGCAAGCCCCTCTACATTTCTGTCCCCCTGCCCTGAAGATTGCAGAAGGACACATCAATAGCTATCATGAGCGGAAGCTCCCCTAGTGACCTGAATTAGACACACAGTGTGAGAAGAAAATGAACATTTCTTGGATGAAGTTACTGGGACTTTGAGATGGTCACCACAGCAGCACCTAGCCTGTCCCGACTGACTATCCAATTCCAAATTGGGCATTTCCATGTAGTTGGCCATTGTCTGGTGGTGTGATGGGGCAGAGTCCTTTTTACTCATTGGAGAAGATGCTTGAGTTCTCACTTTTCTTGCCCAAGAATGGACATATTCCTCTATGGAAAGTGTGTCAGGATGGGAAGTCTCCCTGAGTCTTGGCCTATATGGAGCTAGAGTAAAAGGAGAGGGTCTTTGGTTAGGTGGAACATTTTGCGCTGCAACATGCAGAGCAACATTAGCACTAGAAAGGTATATTTGTGTGGTGGCTCTGGAGGTGTGTCTGTCAGGTGTCCAGTAGGAAATCCTGCCATCAGGGGCAGCATTACTTGTCAGCCCCGGCCTTGTCTGTGCGGAGGCCATGCTTCCCCTGGGGCTATTCCCATTCAATGACTGGGAGTAGCAGGGATGATGGTGCCAGCCTGTTCCCATCTGAGCAGGACCAGAGGGCACAAGTAACTGCATGAGCAGATAGTTCATGCCCTCTTACCAGTCAGCACTGTAGCACAGTGCCCCCTCCCCATCCTGCATCTATGGCCATATGGAGGGTCCTTTATGGCCAGCTGAAGTGGGTGTATGTACAAGCTTAAAATGACTGGTACTGCATCTCACGCAGATGAACGGGTGCTCTTAAAAGAGAGTGGTAAGGGAAAATTCTTTCCTGAATGGGCAGAACTTTGAGGGGTGTGCCTGACCTGGGATCAGAGGGGGCTGGCTAGCTGGGAGAGGACTGGAGGAGGCTCCCAAGGACACACAGAGTATTGCAGACAGGAATGAGGTGGGGAAGGATGACAGAGTCGATCTCCCATCAATTTTTGCCCTCATTTCCTCAAGTGGCACTAGAGGGAGACTTTCTAAAAAGCTATGTGTTTCTGCTCCCTTTGTTTCTTCTTGAGAGAACTACCTTGGGAGATATCTCTTCTTTCAGGTTCTTTTGTCTAGCCCTTTTTACTTTTTGCAGCCATAATTTGGGACTGTGTATTTGTTTGGACACAGATAAAAAAGTATTCACCATCAAATTGGTTTTACTGATCATCACCTAAGAGCACATTTAGGAATAACACTGATCAGGTGTTGGGCAGATGTGGGGGGGTGAGGGGATGGGTGTATACATACATAATCAGTGCAATGCACACTTTCTATGGGATGGACACGTTTGAAGTTGTGATTCGGGGGAGGGGGATGGCGGGGAAAGGGCAATATACATAACCTAAACTTTTGTACCCCCGCAATATACTGAAAAAAAAAAAAAAAAAAAAAAAAGAGGCAGACACTGAGAGAGAAAAACATGGGGAAGGAAACTGTAAAGGGGAAACTTGGAGTCAGGGATGCAGAACTGAATTCTGTGCAGCAAATCTTAGGTTGGCCTTTGGAAAAGTTCATGTCCTAATTTTGACATTAACTCCCTGTGCAGTTCCTGAGCAGCTTCCAGACCATGGGACGGAAACTCATAGGAGTCCCATGGCAAATAGGTCTCTTCTCTCCTACTGCTAAGCATGAAAACAAACTCAAGGTTATTAAGAAATAAGCTAAACCTTCCTCAGTCCTGTATACTTTACCAATTCCTGTCCTCTCCCACCCTTGTGACTCCAACTGGGAGGAGTGCTTGGATTGGGTAAGCAGCACCATGGCAGCCCGAGGGGCCCCAGGAGGCATGCCAGACTGGGAAGAAGCTGGTAAGGGCTCCTTCGCCCCAAGAGTTAGTGAAGCTGAGATGGGGGGGATCCCATTCCCCTCCTCTCATCCCTGCCCTTGGGGTAGTTGTGTAGTCATGCAGGCAGCAAGTGACAGTGGTCTTGTCAGAGTCAGGCCCATCCAAGTGCCACACGCACCACCTGCAGTCACTTTCTTAACCTCACTTGTCTGCAACAACTTACCCATCAGAAGAGCATGCAGCCACTTTTGGCAGGTCTTGGCTGTGAGAAAACTCTTCCCCACATCCAAGCTGCACCTCCTTTTTCTGCAGGTACTGTGACTCCTCTGGCATGGTAAGCTTTCTGCAGCAGGAGAGCTGATAGGCATTGACAGGGAGATTTCTGCCTGTCAGCATCACAGTTGAATCTGTGGAAGGTCATATCGAGCTGACGGACTGCAAAGGCTGGCCCAGCAAGGGCTCTCTGATGCAGTGTTTGGTGAGGAAGGCACCGAGTACTGTGTCCTCTGCAGTGGGCTTCTCTGCAGCTAATCAGGCCTGGAGTGGGGTCTTAGTGGGCAGGTGGGGTTGGGATCCTGAGTCCTGTGGGGAGCACCAGGGGGAGCCAGGAGAACAGGACGTGTTGCCAGGGGCTACTGACATGAGTCAGAACAGTGTAGAAGAAGGGGTATCGGGCAAACTTTTCTATCCTGTGTATGTCCCAGCTTGGAGCAGCAAAGCGGCCTCTGCAGGGTGGGTTTGTGCCACACTCTTGGCCTGTTTGGGGCACCAAAGGGACCACAAAGCATAACTGGGCCAAGGTTCCTGCTGCAACTTCAAGATTTTCATCAAAAAGTGCTCAGAGATGCACTGAAAACGTGGGCCACAGCAAGGACGCCCTGCACCACTTCAGGGCATTTCAATGTGACTTTGCAAATGTTTTAATCCTGAGCATACTCTATTCCCACCATCACAAGGCTTTCTTGCTCTCTATTCTGCACATCCATGTTGGCAAAGGAGATTTTGCAAACAATTTTGTTCTTTAAAATTTGGCTTATCCCACACCCCTTGCCCCATAAAAGGGAACCAGATGTCTACCTTGTAGTTTTGCACCACAATGGCTTGTTGTTTTAAAAGTTTTTGTTTGAAATGATTAGGTATGGCCCGTTTAAAAGTGTGAACTAATTTCATTGGTGCTGTTGCTAATTTCCTTCATCCTGAAAGCCATGGCTTCAAATGTTCTGGGGTATGAGGAGGCTGATGTGCAAAGCCATGGGAAGGCCATGGTGAGGGATGGAAGCCAGAGGCTTCCTGGGTACAGACAGATGTCCGTGCAACACTTTGTAAACCCAAAGAGAGGACACACGATGACCCGGCAGAGTGCTTCTCATTAGAGGTATTTATTCTTCCCTTTTGGCTGTTTACAATATTTTATTTCAGTATATTTTTCAGAAGCATACTTGTATCTTTATGTTCAATTGTTTTGAAGTCTGCACTGGTCAAGGTCTTTTTCATGCAAAAATGTACACTTAATGAGGGCAAAGAAGGTGCCTAGTCATCTCTTGAGTCTCTGGCGCTTTGTGCCCCCTTTTCAGGTCCAGCCATCCAGGGCAACTGGGTATTTGTTCTCCTCTTCTTTAATTGGTTTTCACTTGCCTGGGCCCAGCACGACTTCTGAAGATCCGTCTGTGTGTGAGTGTGTGTGTGTGTGTGTGTGTGAGACTTTACTATACTTCATCGGCTTTCAGAGTTTCTTTGACTTGGCTGTGCTCTGAAGAATTTTATTGCATTGCCCAATGTTAGGCACCATGGACAGTTGTGCTAAACTCGGGCACCCTCAACTCGGCCGATGACAACTGACCCTGGGCATGCAGTCTGGCTACATGGTGGGAACAAAGTCTCACACAAATTGAGTCAATAGAAGTGCCCCTGACCAACTGTGGCTATTTCATAATTTAAGTATATCAGAGAGATACATTAACACCCTCCCGCTCCCTCCCCTGGAAATGCAACACTGATATTATAGATTTCCTATGGTCACAGGACATTATACAAAAGACATGAACACATTGCACTATTAGTAGGACAAGTCATGATTTCCTTTGATGTTTGGCTGTAGAATAGCTAGGAAGTTACTGCTTATAGCCACAGCAAGGTACCAGGCAGGTGGATAGCTAAGTGAATTTACTCATTAGTTAATAGTTCAAAGGGTTAATTCTTATATGTGCAGAATAAGGAACCCTCAACAGGAATGGCCAAAGTCTCAGCCAAAGTCAGCTCTAAATGTGCAAAGACTTTGCAGCCCTGCTATTAACAAGATGACATGAATTGTAAGAACATATTTGAGAAGTTCCATTGAACATCGTCCATGATCTGTGCAAAGGCACCCCACAGTGGCAGATGGAAAGGGAAAGAACTTGGTAGGAAACATATCACCTATGCCCACAACAAGTCGACACTTTGGAGAAAAGGACGGGGGTGTTCCACCTGTGCTAGGGGCACGTAAGGGATCCTAGGGGGAAGTGGATGGGAGAGAAAGTGGGCAGAGGAGCAAAATGGGGGTCTCTCCATCCCAGATGCTGCCCAAGCTCCAAATTACCAAGCGCTCTTTGACTGGTGGGGACTGAGAAAGGCTCCAGGCTACACCCCTGCAGCACCCAGCTGGACACTGCATCTTCAGAGTCACTTGGTGTGAGGAAAGGAGAGGGAGGGGATAGGGGCAGTCAGCTGGAGGTGGGGGCTTGCACAGCTGGGGAGGGGCTGGAGATAGCTGGGGTGAGGCTCAATGACACAGACAACAGACCACATGCAGGACTTGACAAGGGGAGATGTGGCAATTCTCAGGCTCAAACGAACAAATCCATGGCAAACTCAGAAGGTTTAAGTTCCCGAAAAGGTGTTGTTGCCACACCTCCACCTCACACTGACACTGAACTACAGGGTATGAGTCTCAGTAGAGGTCAGATGCTCTCGTTGCAGCACGTTAGGGCAAGATACTCTTTGTAAGCAATAACATTATATCTAGCTATGTGGATTTATGGAGATATTTACAAGTGGCCTCTCTGCCCTTCCTCTGTGCCTTGAAGCCTTCATGTTCATGGCTGCCAGACACGTCTGAAAGCCCCATGTTTGTTCCTAGTGGTCCCTTTGTGACTGCCTCACAAATCAACTGCTCAACCCCCACACAGCTCAGAACCCACCAGGGTCCTGGAGACTCAAATCCAAGGCAATCAAGCAATGCTTGGGCTCCAGAAAGCCAGCCTTTCTACAGAAACGTGGGGAGCTTCAGACATGAGGCTACTGCTCCCCTGTCAACCTGGATCTCTCTATGGGGTGTCCAAAAATAAAGAGGGAATCTTAGCCAGTCTGGTGGCAACTGTGTTGTTTCTAAGTGTCCTATAGTATTTGTGTTTGTGCGTGCATGTCTGTGTGATTGTGCACATGAGTGTGTGTGGCCATATGTGAGTGTGTGCAGGTCTGGGTGTGTATAGACATACACCAATAAAGGTGTGTGCCCCCTACATGTGTCTGCACACATGGGTGATGGTGTGTGGGTGTGTGAGTGTGAGAGGCTGTATGCTTGTGAAGAAGGGAGGAAGAGACAACAAGCTGGGCCCACTGAGGCAGGCAGTCCTTAGGGCACCTTGGCACTTCCCTCTCTCCCTCTGACTATTGCTTTCCCTGGAAGGGTGGAAGTGGAGAGTTCCAGACTCTAAGTCCAAAGCAGAACTTGGGGCCTGTTGCTGGAGTCCAGAAGCCAACCACCATCCTGGGGTAGGCTACTAAATTGTGTTCTGTGCCTGAATGGGCCATCACCACAGTCCATGCCTGCAGCCATTCCAGGCGATGCCCTGGGGCCCTTGTTATATCACCTGCCTTCCTGTGTCTCCATCAGCTCCCACATATGTGTCAGGGTTACAAGGCAATGGGAATAGATGTTAGGGACAACACCACAACCACTTTGCTGGCCCTCCCACCCCTTCGTGTGCAGCATGTTTCTGTTCTCATTGTATCCTTCAGGACCTCACCCCAGCCTGTGACTCCCAAGCATGTCCTCCCGGAATAAGGCAAGACGCTCTGCACTTGTAGCTGATCCCAAGGACTGAGCATTTCCTACCTCAAGGCACTAAATTACCACACCACAGGACTACATTCATGTACTCTGGCTCCTCTGTCCAGGAGACAGCACAAATGGGTGAAGGGAGGAGATGAGGAGTGGATGGGGATCAGGAGATTACAGTCCCTGGAACAGAGAATTGGAGAGAAACAGTCCATTAACCAATGCAGCTAAAGGGTGCCCCCCATGTGGAAACAGGCCAAAGGAATTCTGTGCTCTTGGATGGGCCACCAGCAGGGAATATATATGTTGTCAGGTGCATTTTGTTTCATGCTCATTCAAACCAGATTAACACAGGTGTGCACATGTGCACTAACACAAACACACACACTCAGCATACACCCATACATATACACACAAGCACACACATACGTAAGCCACACTTTCACGGGGATGCATCCACATGCTCACGTCCACACATTGTTGCACAGATGCTTCCATGCATGGCAGTATAGATTTACAGCGATAGGCACAGCAGTATACAGCTTCTCAAAATGTTGTACGTGCACCTAGACCTATGTTAATACATATGAACACATCCAGGTATACAAGGAAACACAAACACAGAGGCATACTTTAAGGGAGGTGGGCAGAGGGCTGAGGGGCTGCAGGAGAGGCTTCTGAAGGAGAAAGGGGGGTACAGATGGAGTGCCTGGTGACGCTCACTCCTTCACGACCTCCAAAAACACGGTGGAGCTACTTGGCAAGCTTAAGCGCAGGCAAAGCCTACTTCCATTAGGGGTCCTGCTGGGTGGGCAGTGCCCATGTTCTCCATCTGCTCGCTTCCCTCTCCTTGGCTGGCCACCAGCCAGTTCCTGCAGAGACACCCCCGGTATCGGTACCATAGAGAAACTATGGGGGCCTGGTAGAGAGGCAGACTCTGTGCCGGAGCACCCCCTTTTGTGAAGGGGAGAAAGAAAAAGGGAATTCTTTGGTTTAGAGAGTTAGGAGAAGAAAGAGAAAGTGGGGTGGCTCTACCACTCACAGTCAGCACACCCTCAAGCATGGCACACAAGCTCCATTTGTGGGTGCCACTTCCCAAGGGGATGAATCACACCCTAAAGGCCATCTACTCCTAGATGCCATATATACACCCCCATCAGTCAGTCAATCAATCACCTATCATGGGTATCTACCACCTGTCTTTCTTTATCTCCATCACCTATGTGTGTAGGAGAAAGAGAATGTGGAGGAGGAGGGGGTGTAGGGGTTTGCTGTCCCTCTCACTGTCAGTTCTGACTTTGGCTTCCCGATCGCCACAGCCCCAAGTGGGAAGAGGGGCCATAGGAGGTGAACGTGCAGCTTTCCATCTCCAGCTTGCAGGCCTGCTTTTCCAGAGGGAATTTGTGCAGATACAGGGAACAAGCTGCTCTGGTGGTGAGTCTATAAAGGAAAACAGAAAGGAAGGGCAATGTGAGCCGAGCCCAGGCAAGCAACCATTCCTGAGAGAACTGCACGGCTGCGGAGGGAAGCATGATCCAAGGACCGACCCACGTTTGGGCAGGAGGCAGGGCACTTGTCTGTGACAGAGACACAAGAGACCTGGCAGGACTTAAACAAGGAACAGATGTGTGGCAAGGCAGAGAACCACAGGGTGTCAGCATGGGGAAGACACTTGAGAGAACCAAATGGGGAGATGGGAGGAGACTCACGCTTGCAAAGGAAGCATGTGAGCATCCGTGAGTTAGGAGTCAAAGGGAGGGTGGGCAAGATTTCAATTCATGGAAAGGAGAAAGGGGCCACTCCAGACAGAAGGAACAGCAGAATTCAAGGAGCCTATGGGAATCTCTGAAAGTTTCACTTTGGCTACTGTGTAGGGTGAATGAGGCGGGCCAATTCAAGACGGTTCATGTAGCCCTTAGAATGTGTTTGTGGCATATTCAGCAGGAAGCAGGAAACCTGGTGGGACATCCCCAGCACCCTAGGGGGACTTACGGGCTGCCATACCGCACCGTTCCATCAGGGTGAAGCTGAAACACGCGATTTTCCATAGTCACATCGTGCACATAAGCATCCTTGCTGTTCACAAATTAGCCGTCAGGGACCCACAACTTGTCATGAATCCGATAGTCCAGGGTCAGGTTCAGGTTGGTCTCATAGTATGATAAGCGTGAATCTTTCCAGGTCTGATGAAAAAATATGGTGATTGTATAGTCCTTGGTAGAGAAAGGTAAATCCCAATTGCAAGCCAGGTTGTTCCAGCTCTGTCCTCTTTGTGTATATGTGTGTGTGTGCGTGCACATACCTGTGCGTGCAAGTGTATTGAAATGTATCGCAACTATAGACAATTGCATGAAACATATGGATGTTTTAAAAAAGATTATTAAAATAACCCTTGTGTAATTAAAATCCAAGTTAAGAAACAGAGCATCACCAACAACTTTGAAACCCCAATGTGGCCCTTCCAGAACATATTTCCCACACCCCCAGCAGTAACCATTATGCTAGATTTTATGATTAATGATTTCCTTGCTATTTCTTAGAGTTTCATTGTTCATGTGTTCCTAGAAAATATATTGCTTAGACTTTTTAAAAAGATTTTATCCCAGTGAAATCATACTGTGTGTATTCGTGATCTGCTTCTTTCATGCAACATTTTATTTGTGAGATCCACTCAGGCTGGCATGTGTAAATATAATGGGTTTGTTTGCCTTGCTCGGTAACAGATGAATATATTATGCAAGTTATTGGGTAAACACACCATACATCCCCAAACCACGACAAAATGAAAATGATGAGGTGGATGTTACAGTTTACACCCCTGCCAAGAGCCAAGAGTTGAGAGTGGCTGAGGGTTCCCAGTGCTTCCAACTCACCAGCATGGATTGGTACTGTCTGGCTTTTGGCTGTTGCCAGTCTGGTGAGTATGTGATGGGTTCTCACTATGGTTTTACTTTGCCTTACTACTAACAAGGTCGAGCATCTTTTCATATGTTTTTTATGCTTATCTGCTCTTTAGTTTTCTTCACAAAACTGAAACTCCTGTTTACATTTCTTGATCATTTTTATATCTGTTCTTAAAATATTCTCCTTTTTAATTCACAGAAATTATGTATAGTTTGAATATCAGTCCTCTGCACTGCAAATAGCTTAGTCTATTCTGACTTATCCTTTCAAAATCATTATAGGGGTTTTGTTTGCTTTGTGAAATAGAAGTTCCAGGAGTTTTGGCTAAACAGAGTTTTCATATAGTCGGAGTTACCAGTATTTATTTCTATGGTTTGTGTTTTCTATATCTTTGGAAAGAAATCCTTACTCCAAGACACAATGAGAGTGTACTATTTTATCTTTAAAAAGCTTCATAAGCCTTTCACTTTTCAGTGTATAATCCATCTGGAACTGAATTTTTGGATACAATGTGATGTAGGGGTTCTATTAACTGATTTTTTTTTTATTCCAGGTGGCTGTAATTTGCAGTCTACCTTGTTCCTCCACGTGAATTCTGTGATGGGTCAGAACAGCTGGAATTGGCTCTTATAACCCTGCTCCATTTTCCATGACCCTTGTCTCCAGCCCTGTGGCTGGAACTGCCATACTTACCATATTCATTTCTGATATCTGTTCAATGCTAGAGACATAGACAGATATTCTCACAGGCATGAGGCCACCTACAGCACAGGAGAGAGTTTGACATGAAGGGTAGAATATGTAGAAGAGCACAGACTCAGGAACCAGACTTCCTGGCTCTGAACCTGCTTTGACATTTGTTAGCTGTATGATCTTGAGTAAGTCACCTGACCTCTCTGAGCCTTCACTTTCTCATGGTGAAATGGGGATAACGATAGCACTGATCTTGTAGTCAATGCAGGTGAAGCACTTAGTGCAGGGTGGACCCATGATATTCTGAAAGGAAGGGGTAAGGGAAAAACAGAGGAAATGAAGGGGTGAAACACTCTTTTTCTAAATATTTCCTGATAAAAACTGAAGGGAATGAGCCCCTAAACAAGATTCATGGTTGTGTGTGTGTGCATGTTTGTGTTAGTGCACGTGTGTCTGTGTGTGATTGTTTGAGCTGTGTGTATGAATGTATGTGAGCATGTCCATGTGTGAGTGAATTTGTGAGTGTTTTCCTGTGCAGGTGAATGTGTCGGTGTGTGAGACACGTCTGTGCATATGTGAACATGTGAGCATGTCTGTGTGCGAGTGTTTGTATTGTGTGGGACTGAAGGTGTGAGCATGTCCATAAGGACAAGTATGTTCCTGTGGAAGTGGAGTGAGTGTGGGAATGTATGGGTGTGTCTGTGTGTCAGCCTTTGCACCATGTATTGGGCAACGGCCTTTGACTGAAAGCAATAAAACCGGACATGGACATGAGACACGCATTGACTGTTCTGGTCTCAGAAATAGCTGCTAAGTCCGACAACAACCTCGATTTCATTTCTCTGTGATCATAACTTGTCCCTGACCCCAGATGGCCGTATTTACTCTGAACTGTTTCTCCTAAGCCTCTGGGTACCCGTAAGCTTCTGCATATCCTCATGTGTGCAATATCCTTTTATTTCCTCTCTCCTCTTAACAGACTCCTTATTCTACAAGATCCAGCTTACCTGTCACATGTTCTAGGGAATCAATCTTTCTCTCTCTCTCTCTCTCTCTCGTAGAGATGAGGTCTCACTCTGTTGCCCGAGGCTGGTGTGCAGTGGCATGATCATATCTCACTAGACCTAAAAGTCCAAAGCTCAAGTGATCCTTCTGCCTCAGCCTCCTGAGTAGCTGAGACTACAGGTGTGCTCAGGTAATACACCCATCTAATTTTTATTATTTTTTTTGTAGAGACAAGGACTTGTTATCTTGACCAAGCTGGTCTTGAACTCCTGGCCCCAAGTGATCCTGCAGCCTCAGCCTCCCAAAGTGCTGGGATCACCAGTGTGAGCCATTGTGCCCAGCTCAGTGTAATATATAGGGACTCCACTAGGCTGGACCTGCACTCCTCTCTGTGCTTCCCTAGCACTTGTTCCTGTCTTCCTTGTCATAGCTGTTGTCCTGCTGGATTAGAAAGTTCATCTACACCATTGATATTGTGCTTCAACTCTGTATCCTCAGTGCCCAGCACGTGGTGTGGACAGAGTTGGCATAATATACAAAGAAGCCTCGGAGCACAGAAGTAGGATTTCTATTTAGAAACACATCTACCATTTTGACTAGCATCATGGTTGTGTGGGAGTGTATATTTGTTAAATTTTTCATCAGTCTTGACACCTAAGATCTGTGCAGTATATTGCACGTACATTACACCTCAACAAAACACCATTAACCTAAAAATCTTCTTTAAAAAGAAAAAGGAAAAAAAGTCTCCCTAATTATCTGCAATTGCTTTGACTTTCTAGGAGAGGAGGATGTTTGCTCTGGGGTTGAAAGGAGAGTAAAACAGAGCAGAAATGCTCCTCTATGAAAAGGCAACAAAGTCTGGGACCTCCTGGTGCAGCCACTTTCCCACTAACAGAAGGCTATCCCCTTGATGGTGAAGTGTACGGGAAACCCACGTGGCTGCCACCTTGGTGAGTGACGCTTTTCAAAAGCCGTTCATAGCTTCTCTTTTGTTTGGTCTTTAAAACAGTAAGTGTTGATATTGCACCAGAGTCTTTCTGTCAAGGTAGCCAGCCAGGGCAGCTGTCTCAGCTTGGGGCAGGGGTGCAAGCCACAGGGAAGCTTTGAGAAACTGGAATGTGAGGCAGAAATGTGCTGGTGATGAGCCTGGGGTTCAAAGACCTGTTCAGGAAGTTCCTCAGCCCTCAGGGGAGCACAGGGAGGGATGTGCCCAGGAAACGGCCTCCAGTGTTGTGAACTGGGTGAACTGGGGTGCAGTCCCTCCCAGGCCAGCCAAGTTCTAGATATGGGCCTAGGGCTGAGACAAAGCTGAGCTCAAGTCCTGGCTTGGCCACCTCATACCTTGTGTTACCCTGAATGAGACAGTTAACCCCTGAGAGTCCTGCATCCCTCATCTGTGAAATAGTCCTAGTCCTTACCTGGCGTGCACAGGAGGAGGGAAGCAGCCTGTGCAGGTCTGCTCTGGCTGCTGTAACAAAGCACCACAGACCAGATATCCTGAACCACAGATGTTTACCATCTCCCAGCATTTCAAGTCAGTGACAGCAAAGCATTAACTCACAGGTGCAGAGCCCTTGTAAGAAGGGGACTTGTGTGATGGCCTAGGCTGCACACCCATGCCACTGACATTGGTTCTAATCTTAGGAATGCTGTTTATTTTATTATTTTATTATTATTTTTTTTATTAGACCGAGTCTCAGTCTCTTGCCTGGGCTAGAGTGCCATGGCATCAGCCTAGCTCATAGCAACCTCAAACTCCTGGGCTCAAGCGATACTCCTGCCATGCCACCATGCTCAGATAATTTTTTCTATTTTTAGTTGTTTGGCTAATTTCTTTCCATTTATAGTAGTGATGGGGTCTTGCTCTTGCTCAAGCCGGTCTCAAACTCCTAAGCTCAAACAATCCTCCTGCCTCAGCCTCCTAGTGTGCTAGGATTACAGGCATGAGCCCCCTTGCCTGGCCCAGGCCTGCTCTTGAAACTAATCAGGTGTGTGCTTCAGTATCATCTTGAGAAAGGGCTTTAGAAACATCCAAGTGCTGGACTTGAAGAGTGAAAGCTTCCTAAAGTAATATGCCTTCCACTTCCTAGCACTTGGGCTCTTTTGGACTTTTGGAACGAATTTGCTTACCCTCAGCCTGTGGGTCCCTTCTCAGAATAATGTTTTTGAATGAAATAAAATAAACAGGAATACAAAAGAAAGAACTGTTATTGAAATACACTCATCAGAATATTTCTAAACCTGTAATTGTGATACCATAAAATATATGTGCATCTTCATTAATATGTTAAATAATAAAATCAAGTGGCAGGTCTTATAACTACGTAATCTGGAAGTAGTGACAAGTGTAAAGGATATTTGGAGAGAGCTGCTGCCACCGTTACTATGACATGAAAATACCAGGGATTCCTCTTGGTGACAAAGTGACAATTACTGCTAATCTTCTTGTGGTTGGTTGCCTGAATTCGTTACCCATAATGCTAAGTTTCAGTTATAGGTTAGTGAACACAAAAATGTCTTCTTCCACAATCGAATTCCACAGACTCCCTGAATTTCTGGAGGTTGTGAACTCCAGGTGTGAACATTGCACAGTTCATGAGTGAATGAATTCATGCCCAGAGGCCTCAGGCGAGTGAGTGTCTCAGCCAAAGGGAGGGAGTGTTTGTTACTCACAGTCAGTCACCCTGCTCTTGGTGACTTCTTCCTTAAAGAGTGGAGGAATTTTGGCAAGTGATGTTGGGACACCTGGATATCATTAAGCAAAAGAATGAAGTTGGACCTCACTTTACACGATATACAAAAAATCAACACAAAACCCACCAGAGTTCTAAACACAAGTGCTAAAACTATAAAAGGCTTTTCTAGATACAACACCAAAAATATAGGCAATAAAAGAACAAATAGAAAAATGGGACTATACTTAAAACGTGTGCACATCAAAGGAACAATCAACAGTGTGAAAGACAGTTCATGGAATAGGATACAATATTTGCAATTCATGTATCTGATGAAGGGTTACTATCTAGAATGTATAAAGAACATACACAACTCAAAAACAACAGCAAAAACAAACAACAAGATTAAAACATGGGCAAACGACTGCAATAGATGTTTTTCCGAAGAAGATATACAAACGACAAAAACAAAACAAAACAAAACAAAAAAAACACACATGAAAAGATGCTCAAAATCACCAATAGTAGGGAAATGCAAACCAAAACTGCTATGAAATGCCACCCACAGACATTAGGATGAGTGATATCCAAAAATCAGAAAGTAACAAGTGTTGGTGAAGATGTGGAGACAATGGAATCCTTGCACAGTGTTGGTGCCAAGGTAAAACAGAGAAGTCACTGTGGAAAACAGTATGAAAGTTCCTCAAAGAATTAAAAATAGAATGATCATATGATCCATGAGCCCACTGGTGGGTTCACATCCAAAAGATTTGAAAGCAGATTGAAGAGCTATTTGTACACCATGTTCACAGCCTCCTTCCTAAGAGGCAAGAGGTGGAAATAACACAAGTGTCCATCCACGGATGAACTAATGAGCAAAATATGGTCCATGCATAGAATAGAATATGACTCAGTCTTAAAAAGGAGGGAATTCTTTTTTTTTTTTTTTTCTTTCTTTTTTTCTTTTCTGAGACAGAGTCTCAGTCTGTTGCCAGGGCTAGAGTGTCATGGCTTCATCCTAGCTCACAGCAACCTCAAACTCCTGGGCTCAAGTGATCCTCCTGCCTCAGCCTCCCAAGTAGCTGGGACTACAGGCATGTGCCACCATGCCCACTTAAGTTTTTCTATATATTTTTAGTTGTCCAGATAATGTCTATTTTTTTTTTTTTTTTTTTTTTTTAGTAGAAATGGGTTCTCCCTCTTGCTCAGGCTGGTCTCAAACTCCTGAGTTCAAATGATCCCGCCTACCTCAGCCTTCCAGAGAGCTAGGATTACAGGTGTGAGACCCCATTCCCGGCCTAAAATGAGGACTTCTGACACAGGATACAGCATGGGTGAACCTGGAGGACGTCATGCTCAGTGAAATGAGCCAGTCACAAAAGGACAGATACTGCATGATTCCATTGATATGAGATCACTAGAGTAGTCAAATCCATAGAGCTAGAAGAAGAGTGGACGCCAGGGGCTGGGGGAGAGGCATAGGGCTTGGTGCTTCATGGGAACAGAGTTTCAGTTTGGGAAGGTGAACAAGGTCTGTGGATGGATGGTGGGGATGGCTGCACGAAACCGGGAATGTGCTTAATGCACCACTGAACTGTGCACTTAAAAATAATTAGCATGGTATATTTTATGAGATGTGTATTTTACCATAATTCAAAGTAAAAAGAGGTGAGGAAAGTAACAGCAGCCTCTTGGCTTGGAAAAGCTGCCCATGAATCCTGGCAGTGGCCTGGCAGGGAACAATCTCCCTTCGTGGTCCTGCAACCCAAGGATGAGCAAGCTGGCATTGGGGACAGACAACCCTAGCTCCCTCACTGCCTGCGGGCTATGGTGGAAGGACTGCGGGGCCTGGGGATCTGCCAATGGCCCTTAGCTCCAGGGGTCAGTGCAAACTATTAGTGAGGGAAAGGGGCCCCTGGTGGCCTGGGGGAAGTGGAGGCAGCCAGAAGAGGCAAGCAGGCTGCTAAAAGTGGGGAGGTGGCAGAGGAAGATACAAACCTTGCCACTAAGCTGGCGTTACCCTCAGAAAGAGGCTTCCTCTTCCCAAGACTATTGCCTCTTGTGTCTTCCCAGGCTTTCTTGCCAGGAAAACTGCTTCCTTCCTCAGCCACTTGCAGCTTATATCATGACACAAATTATGCATTTCTAGGGACATTGTGAGGTCTGGTGACTTTGACTTTTGGCCAGCACCAATGTTATATTCTCCAGAGTTGTCAATGCGAATGGTTGGCCATGTCCAGGCAGCCAGACTTCTGGAGACTTCGCAGATAGCTCTGAGGTCGCTGGCCTCACTCTAAAGTTACTGGCTGCTGAGGGTGACGCTTGAAGTGATGGAGCTCTCCCTGCTTTCTGGGGCCTGCTCTGGCTCATTTTGACAGAGTCCTTCTTCCAGCTGGTGATAAGGGTTGAACGGTGTCGGCCTCTCCCCTCCTTGGGTTTCATTGAAGGAGTGGTCACTTTTGGAGAAACTTTTCTCTTCAAAGTCCCTCAAAGGGGTCCTTTTGTCTCCCTGGGCACCTGCAAGGACAACAGGGAGATCACAGAAGGGCACTGGTTTTGGGGAAGAGGGTGGAGGTGGGGTGGGAGCATGGGAAAGGGTGCGGGCTGAGGGGAGTTTGTGTTGGGTGCGGGCAGGGGGAGTCTGGGGAACAGGACTGGAGGGTAAGGCAGGGAGGAGCTTGGGTGGGTCACCCACCTTGAAGTTGCCTCTGGACCTGGGTTGATGAGGTGCCTTCCTCTTCTTTCCCACTTTGATGTTTGCAGATGGTTGTTCAATGACGGTACCAGAGGCTCGTGATTTCCTGGTCATCGTCACCATGTCAGTGCTTCCCTGCAGTCTACCCAGGCTGACTGACCTCCCTATAAACACCCTCCCTGGGATAGAGCCCGGCCTTCCCCCTGAGCTTTTTTTTTTTTTTTTTTTTTGACCACTGAGCCTCTCCCCAGACAATGGGAACCCTGGGGGACCTTAGACATCAGAATGCACCATCCTGACACCTGCATGGGGATGGGGGATGCTGGCAGGCCTATATACTCTGGTTGGAGAAAGGGAAGATTCCTTTAGCACCCATAAAGATCCCTGCTAATGGATCTGCAACCCTCCTCATCTCCCCTGTTAAATTCTGGTGGGTCACATGGTAGGTAGACGGTGTCTCCCACAAGCTCTTTTTTGTGGCCACCCCATTCAGTGGTTCACTCTGTTCTCTCCCACCCTTCACCATTACCTAGTGTTTATATTTCTGACCTAAAATCCATCCAACATAATGTGGCTATATTTTCTCTGGAAATGTGAACCATTCCACTTCTGTCTACAGATTGTTTTGAAGCACCTTAAAGACCATTCCCTTTTTGGCTACTACCAAGGAACTTTTCCATCCACCTCCTTTTCTCAGGGTTCACATAATATTTCCTTGGTTTTCTGTTTTCCAATCTGAAATCACTGCTTTCGGGCTGCCAAGACTTCAGTGAACAAATTTGTTCCATTCAGTATTGTAGTTTTATTTCAAATGTGGGATCATGTTCATCTCATTAGGTGAAGTGCACAGGCTTGTGCTTATAGAGTGAAGGGGGCGATGAGGCAGATATTTTGGTGCTGGAAATTTTGACGTGTGTCTGCATGTAAGAAACTACAACCTGAGACTGATGAGTTCATGGTTGAGGGGTGGGGGTCGGCTTCAACACTGTATTTGAGGTTCTTTCTAGTGTGATGAGGGAAAGGAAGACCTCCACATTCAAAGGGAAAAGTAAAACTATGTTTAGTCACACACAAAATACAGAAAATTCCACCAATATAATTAAGTGCTTCTAGAACAAATAATTGGGTTTAGCACGGTTGCAGAATACAAAATCAATTTCAAAATAAATTGAATTTTTATAATTATAGCAATGAATATTTGGAAACTGAAACAGACAACAGTGAAATTTAAATTATCTTTGGAAAATATGAAACGCTTAGGGATAAATGGAACACAATTTGTATAATAAAAGATCTGTGTGCTGAAAACTACAAGACTTGAAGGGATAAATTAAGACTGAAATATATGGAGATAGATATCTTGTTCAAGTGTTTGAAGACTCAATTTTGTTAATGTGTCAGTCCTTCACAAATTCATTTATGGGTTTCATGCCATCCCACCCAGAATCCAGAAGACTTTTAACATAGAAATTGGCAGCCACATAGCTACAAGAATCCTGCAAAACAGAGAACAAAGATGGAGGTGTCACACTCATTAATTGTAAGATTTCTTACAAAGTGAGAATAATCAGGACAGTGTGGCATTAGCATAATGATAGGAACACATCAACAGAAGAGAATAAAGAGTGCAGAAACAGACCCACACATATACACACATATAGACAACTCATTATCAATACAGATACAAAGAAAGATTAGAGGAAGAAGAGAAATAGTATTTTTAACAATTTGATCTGGAATAATCACATGTCTACATGGATAAACATACATTTCAATCCATACCTCAAACCATATAAAAAAGTAACTAAAAATGAGACATAGATCAAATGTACAACTCAAAGTATAAATTTTCTAGCAGAAACAAAGAAGAAACTATGTGTTGCCTTTGCTTAGTCAACAATTCCTTAGATACAGCAAAAAAAGCTGAAACAACTAATTTTAAAAATTCACAAATTGACGTTTTGAAATTAAGATCTGATCGTCAAAGACATTGTTAAGAGAGAGAAAAAACAAGCTATACACTGGGATGAAATATTCAGAAACCACATTTCTGATAAAGGTCTTGTGTTTGAAACATATAAAGAACTCTAAAACCTCAATAAGAAGGAATGAAACAACCTCATGAACAATGGGCAGAAGATTTGAACATTTCTTGAAACCGACATCTCTAAAAACTCATTAACAAGGAAGGAAACAACCTAATGAAAAATGGGCAGAATACTTGAACATTTCTTGAAAATGACATACACATGGCAAATATGCTCCTACGTAGAAGCTCAACATTATTAGTCACAAAGGAAATGCAAATCAAAATCACAATTAGATACCATTATCCACCTGTGAGAATGGCTAATATTGAAAACACTGGCCATGTTCGTGAGGTTTTAGAGCACTGGAAATCTCACATGTACCTGGTGAGAATCTAAAAGTTTACAAGCATTTTTCAAAAGAGTTTAGTAGCCTAGTAAAATGTTAAGGGGAATCTATCATGTGATGTAGGCATACCACTTATAGGTAATGCTACAAAAATTTTCAAAATGCAAAAGCTTCTATTACAACAGAAGGCATATTTGTGGTTGGCTCTGGATGGAGATTCAGGGACAAGTACAGGGGAGGAATTACAAAGAGTAAGAGAAAACTTTTGGGTGTGATGGATCTGTTCACTATCTGTATTATGATGATGGTTTCCTGGGTGCATACATATGTCAAAGCTTATCAGATTAACACATTATGCAGATTGTTATATGGCAAATGTACTTCAATAAAGCTATTATTAGAAAATTCTGTTTTCTTCAGGAAAAAAACCAAATTTTTAAAAAGAATAAATGTAAAAGACTTGGAAAGGGAGAGTATTTAGTCACTGAAATTATTTAGAAGTGCTGGAGTAAGCTGTTAATAAAAATCAACAGTTTAAACTTGGGTTTATTACTGTTTAAAAATTCTTTGTAAGGACTCAACTTCTGCCTGAAGGAAGATGTAGGACATGCATTTTCCCCTATTCCTCCTGCTAATACAACCAAACAGCCTGGACATTGTACATAAAACAAGCATAAGAAGACTCTGAGTAGTAGAAAGAAGAAAGCAAACTGTCTAGTGACCTTGGGACACAAGCAATAACATGGCAGTGAGTTCCCTGGGTTTTCCCTTTGCGTCTTATGTGCCAAACGTAGAGATAAAGAATCAGCAACTCGGAAATGCCAATAGGCACAGACAAAAATGCCCCAACAAAAGCTTGCTATTTCTAGCCAAAGGACCAGAAAAGGGGTAATCTGGTAAGGCAAGAAACTTTTCGACCATAACTGCTCTCCTCTGGCTAAACAACAGAAGCAGCTGTGGCTCCATCCCAACCAGCCAGGAAAGACCAAGAGGCTCCACGTAGGTGCAGCAATGAGGCAATCCTACCCCTCGCAGCCAAGGAGATATTCAGGGGAGGCCTATCAGGGAGTAGGAACTCCCACTAATGCCCAGCTCTAACAAAAAGAATCACTTTGTGTGTCAATGGAGGCCAAGTGAGGAACCTGGTCTTCCACTCCCATGTGGCAGTGATGAAGAAGTGGGCCCCTTCCCCTGCTAAAGCAATGTCAGAGAAAGTTAGTTAAAACAGAAGGTTTAAATAAGATCCAACCTCATGGTACAATACTAAAATGTCTAGAATACTGCATATACATATATATATATATATATATGACTCATCATGCCAAGAACCAGGAAAATCTCAACTTGAATGAGAACAATCAATGATGAGGGCATAGATATTATTTGAATGTATTAGAAAGAAACCCTCACAAGAATGCCTTAGGCTGGGTGCAGTGGCTGCACCTGTAATCCTAGTGCTCTGGGAGGCTGAGGTGGGGCTACTGCTTGAGGTCAGGGGTTTGAGACCAGCCTGAGCAAGAACAAGACCCTGTCTCTATGAAAAATCGAAAAATTAGCTAGTCACCATGCAAATGCCTGTAGTCCCTGCTGCTCAGGAGGCTGAGGCAGGAGGATTGCTTGACCCCAGGAGTTTGAGGCTGCTGTGAGGTACAATGATGTGACTGCACTCTAGCTGGGGTTACAGAGTGAGACTCTGTCTCAAAAAAAAAAAGTATGCTTCAGCTAGGAATTATAAACACATTCAAGCAGATGAAAACAGAAGTCTCAGCAAAGAGATAAAATATAAGCAAAGAATGAAATGGAAAGTTTAGAATTGAAAAATATAAACAATAACTGAAACTAAAACCTTAATTGATGTCTCCAACAGCAGAATGGACAGAATAGAGGATAGATTCTGTGAACTGAACATAGAGCAATGGAAATGTTCCAATCTGAACAGAAGAGAAAAAAGATAGATAGAAAAAAGTAAGTAAAGCCTCAGGGACAATAAGGCTATAATAAAAGATCTGATATTTCTGTTATCAGATTCCCAGAAGGAGAGCAAAAGAGACTAGGATTGAAAATGTATAAAAATAAATTCCTAAATACCTCCCTAATTCGGGAAAAGTCATAAACTTATATAGCACACATATTAAGGAACCGAGTGAATCCCAAACAGGATAATCCCAAAGAAATCCATACCAAGATGTATCATAATCAGGATGGCAGAAAACTAAAGACAAAGATAAATTTTTGAAATCATTGAAAGAGAAATGACACCTTACCTAAAGGGAATAAGAATTAATGACAGGGGAATTCTATCAGAAAACATGGAGACCAGAAAAGTGGCACAAGAGCTTTCAAGTGCAGGAAATCATCTAACTACACCAACTAAAAAATAAGGGAAGAATGGATTTAAAAGAAATGACCCAGCTATAGGGTGCCTGTATGAAACTCACTTCAAACACAGTGATAAAAATAGATTGAAAGTACACATGAATGTTCATGGCTCCTTTATTTTTAATAGTCAAAAATTGGAAACAACAAAAATGTCCTTCAATAAATGAATGGGTAAAGGTCCTGTGGCACATACTGCTCCTCAATAAAAATGAGCAAACTATTGAAAAATATTTTATATTACTAAAAATATTTTATAATGTATATTTTATATTATTGTATATTTGGAGAATATACAATATGTGTTCACGTATGGATCCAGGTTGTCAGTCATCTCCTATATAGGATAGTGAAAAGTCACATTAGTACCCTTGAACTTTTTCTTCCCCTTTTACTTATTGAGATTGTCAGAAAAAGGAAAATTCAAAAGAAAATTTTAACAGTGGCTCATGATGGCTGAAGTTGGGCACATGGCTAATAAAATCTAGGCCTTTAACTAAAGCTGACCTCTTGCCCAGGTAAATGGAGTTTGTTAAATACTTCACTGAAAGGTATGTTATAAGCCTGTTTATCAGTTGCAGAACAGACAGAGTGGCATCAGTCACCGTCCACCAGACCCTAAGATGCCTAAACTTTCTCCCTACTCAGTCAGCTGCATATTTAATGTATGTATAGTGTCACTGAGTGCAAGAGTTACAAGAATGTAACTGTTGCTTATCATCCACTTCTCTCAGCTTCTGTGCCACATGTACCCTCCTATTAGAAAAGGTGTATATACTCGGCCTCATGTAACCTACATCAGGACACATTTTTTCTATAACGAGTCTGTATTCCTGGGCTGAAGTACTCAGGTAGGGCTCAGAATAAAGCTAACCATGATTTCTCTAAAAAAAAAAAGAAAAGAAAAATGAAACAGCTTATATGGACCTCAAGGGCATTATGCTGAGTGAAAAAAATCCAATATCAAAATCCAGTTTCATACTGCAGTATTATATATCATATAGATTAATAGGATTCTTGAAAGAACAATATAAATATGAGGACAGAATAATTGGTTTCCAAGGGTTAGGAATTGTGGGGGGAGAAAGGTGAGTGCGATTATAAAGGAGTAGTGCTAGGGAAGACTTTGTAGATGGAATAGTGCTGTATGGTGTCTTGATCTGTATCTTGACTGTGCACAAATCTATACTTCTGATAAATTGACACATTGTATCAATGTCAGTTTCCTGGTTTTAAAGTGGTACTATAGTAACTCCTGGATAAAATCGGTTGAAGGGGACTTAGGATCTTTCTACTATGTTTGTAACTTCCTTGAATCTATAATTATTTCAATCTAAAACGTTTCTAAAAAGTGAATACAGAGGCCGGGCGCGGTGGCTCACGCCTGTAATCCTAGCACTCTGGGAGGCCGAGGCGGGTGGATCACTCAAGGTCAGGAGTTCGAGACCAGCCTGAGCAAGAGCGAGACCCCGTCTCTACTAAAAATAGAAAGAAATTATCTGGCCAACTAAAATATATATAGAAAAAATTAGCCGGGCATGGTGGCGCGTGCCTGTAGTCCCAGCTACTCGGGAGGCTGAGGCAGTAGGATCGCTTGAGCCCAGGAGTTTGAGGTTGCTGTGAGCTAGGCTGACGCCATGGCACTCACTCTAGCCCGGGCAA
>JAPYYL010000031.1:3097733-3122627 GCA_028534055.1 Eulemur mongoz
AAATAGAAAGAAATTATCTGGCCAACTAAAATATATATAGAAAAAATTAGCCGGGCATGGTGGCGCGTGCCTGTAGTCCCAGCTACTCGGGAGGCTGAGGCAGTAGGATCGCTTGAGCCCAGGAGTTTGAGGTTGCTGTGAGCTAGGCTGACGCCATGGCACTCACTCTAGCCCGGGCAACAAAGTGAGACTCTGTCTCCAAAAAAAAAAAAAAAAAAAGTGAATACAGGCTTCAATTTTTGGTAACATATTTAAAAAGATACTCTGAATAACCTCTATTGTGAAGAAATCTAAAGTGATGATAAATCAGTCAAATCTTGTTAAACACATCAGTCTTTGGCATTGAAGTGTGGAATTCACAGGAGCCATGGATGCAAAGATAGGGAGAATCCTGGGAGGTGAAGGAGTATCAAATTCATCTTTCATCCTTGGGATTTCTGGAAAATATTGGAAGAATTTAGCTTCTAGTGTATGTGTATGTGTACATGAAGTACAGAGTACAAGAAATGAAGCCTAGAGCCTTCCCAAGGTGGGGAGTCTTGAGGGATAGCAATAGGAGGTCTAATAGAAGATCACCTGCCTGAGAACTTGCTACAGTATCAGATAAATGGGAAAGTCAAGGAATTTGCTTGTCATGGCCTTTGTATTGGGTAGAGGAAAAAAATAACACCCTGAAAAATTACCACATTTTGTTAAACCACTTGTGTATTGATGGGCATTTGGGTTGTTTGCACATCTTTGTGATTGTGAATTGTGCTTCTGTAAACATTCAAGTGCAGATGTCTTTTTTGTAGAAAGTCTTTTGGTCCTTTGGGTAGACACCGAGTAATGAGATCACTGGTTCAAATGGCAGTTCCACCTGTAGCTCTTTGAGGTCTCTTCATATTACTTTCCACAGAGGTTGTACTAGTTTGCAGTCCCACCAGCAGTGTGTGAAGGTTCCTATCTCTCCACCTCCATGTCAACATTTATTGTTTTGGGACTTTCTGATAAAGACTATTCTCCTGGAGAAAAGTGATATCTCACTGTGGTTTTGATGTGCATTTCCCTGATGATTAGAGATGTTGAGCCTTTTTCATGTTTTTTGGCCATTTATATGTCTTCTTTTGAAAAGTTTCTGTTCATGTTCTTTGCCCACTTTTTAATGGGGTTGTTTTCTTTTTTCTTGCTGATTTTCCTGAGTTCTACATAGGTTCTAGTCAAGAGCCCTTTATCAGATGTGTAGCATGCAAATATTTTGTCCCACATAAAGCTGTTTTTAAGAAGAAATCCCAAGCATAATATGAGCAATGTGATGTCATTTCTATAAATTGATGGACGGTAGGAGTATTATTTAGAAACCTTTGTCAGTAGAGCTAACATTCATATTTCATGAGTCTATGCCAATTTTTCATTCATGTTCTTACTTCCTTCTCCTTTTCCTTCCCCTCTTTTCCAACCTTTCAAAAGCAGGCCCTTTCTTCTCACTTATTTGCTTCATGGCTCTTTTATTTGAAAATATTTCTCTTCTCTTCCTTTCCTCTCTGCCTCCTATCCTATCTCCCTTCATTCTTTCCTTTCTTCCTTTTTTCAAAAGTATGGCTAATATTTTCTTAGAGAATGATTTCAAGCTGGTTTTCTATAACCGATTGTAATCAGCCTCATATTTTCCCTTCAACCCACCATAATTCCTCACAGTGTCAGGCTCATCCTCTGGAGGTTGTTTGGAAGAGTGCAGATCTGTGAGAGAGTAGAGGAAGTTTCTCACACAGGAACAGGGGTGAGAGTGGGCAGTTGCCATTCCATGCAGGTCTGAGGCCCTTGATATGCACCTTCCAGGTGAGTGTCTTCATTTCTTAATCTTCTCCTTTCCTCATCTCCTCAGTGCTGCTGAGTATCTTTATATTCAAAATGGGCAGCATGTATTTAAATCATGCTGTGTGGTGCTTGGACCAATGACCAATTTTTTTCTCTGTAATGGTCTATCTTGTATTAGCAGCCCTTGTTTCTGATTATTTTGAGAGTGACTCATGTCTAGCTGTTGGAATGAAGGAGACAAGAGGCCTCTGGGACAAGCAGTGTGAGTAGAGAGAGTGGAGAAACTCATCCATTAATGCTGGAATCATGTAGCTAGTCCCAGGGAGGTAAATGAGGCCTTAGGTAGGGGTGGGTGCTCTGCAGGATGATATTGCCCCTAAAGTAGCCTTTTCGGCAGCTTGGGGGGGTGTGTGGCCTCTTCGGGGAACCAGGTTGGGATGGATGTCTAGTTCTGAATTTCCTGCCATCTCTCTGCTTGACTGAGATCCTCATTTTCCTTTCACACACCTCCAGAACACTGACAAGTCAGATTCATATATTTGAAACAAAATCATAGCAGAGACTAACAATTTCAGGAACTCACACTTCTAGACAAAGGGATTGCTTCTCCTTTCTTTCTTTCCCCAATGATTCTATATAGGTGATCTCTTTCCGCAGTGTTGATAGAAGGCCTAGAAATCTGGTGTACTCTTCTCTCCTTTCATCTCTTCCCATTTTTTTCTTTCCACTATTTTGCCTGAAGGCTGACCAGAGTGAAGGCTATGGCTTCAGTGGGTCCATGAAGTGTGGGAGTAGAATTCTCCAGAGATCCTATCTCCCTCCACCTTTACTAGTTTTCTTGGGTGCTAGTCAGAGTCCAGCACACAGTAGGCACTGGGTGCAACTCTCTTTAGTCTCCTTTCTGGTGCAAAGAACCTATAAAGATTCTAGTCTCTACCTCCTGGGGAGTAAGGTCTCAGGTTGGCTGGCCAGCTGATGCCTCTTTAATGGGTGATCCACTTGGTACTTGGAACAAACTCTGGCAGTGTGGATACCGATTTGGGAAGGCATGAGGCACACTTTCTCCCTGGCCCACTGTGGGCCTTTTCATATCCAGCAGCCTGGGAGGGAGCAAGGAAAAACCCTAATGAAACTGTAGTTCAGAAAGATTACAGGTTATAAGGTCAGTACACAAAAATTAATTCTACTTATGTATAGCTACAACAAAAAAATTAGAAATAAACGCTAATAGAATTTGTCACCACTAGATTTGGCCTATAAGAAATGCTTAAAAGTACTCTATATGTTGAACAAAACAACCCAACAGTGTGGAAACAACCAAAAGTAAAAACTCAGAGCCCTTGCAAAACAGTAATACAAGGGAGAAAACAAAGCCAATAGGTAGCAATCAATGTGATGACTCATGTAATATCTAACATATCAATATTAATATTGAATGTAAAGGGTCTAAATGCCCCACTTGAAAGACACAGATTGGTGGAACAGATTAAAAAAGACACAACCTAAATATAGTCTGTCTTCAAGAAACTCGTTTAACTTGTAAAAGTTTTCATAAACTCAAGGTAATGGGGTGGAAAAAAATATTCCACACAAATGGAAACCAATAGCAAGCAGGAGTAGCTATTCTTATACCAGTTGAAACAGACTTTAAATCAACAACAGTAAAAATAGACAAACATGGTCATTATACAATGATAAAGGGATCAATTGAACAAGAAGATATAATAATTAAAAATATATATTCAACTAAATCAGCAGCTCCTAGAGTCATAAAACAAATACCAATAGACTTAAAGAAAGAAACAAACAGCAATATCATAATATCCAGGGAGTTCTACACTCCACTGACAGAACTGGGCAGATAATTGGACCTAAGAAATTTACAGAACATTCTAGTACCAAACTACAGAATATACATTCCTCTTATAAGCACATGGAACATTGTGCAAGATAGGTCATATGTTAGAGCACACAACAAGTCTCAGGAAATTTTGAAAAAAATTAAATTCATACCATGTCTTTTCACAGGCCATAGTGAAATGAAAGTAGAAATCAACTCCAAGAGGAACTCTCAAAACTACACAAATATATGGAGATTTAGAAACCTGCTGCTGAAGTATCCTTGGGTCAATGACAAAATCAAGATGGAAATCAGAACCTTTTTTGAATTGAATGACAAAAATGACACAACCTACCAAAATTGCTGGGGCACAGGTAAAGCAGTTCTGAGAGGAAAGTTCTCAGCACTAAAAGCCAACATGAAAAAGACATAAAGATCACACATTAGCAACCTTATGTCATGCCTCAAGGAACTAGACAAAGGGGAAAAAACCAAATCCAAAGCTAGCAGAAGAAATGAAATAAAGATCAAAGCAGAACTAAACAAAATTGAAACAAAGAAACTGCCAGAAGATCAATGAAATGAAAACTTGGCTCTTTGAAAAGATAAACAAAAGAAATAGGCCACTAGATAGCCTAAGGAAGAATAGAAGAGAAAGAGTTCAAATAAGCTCCATCAGAAGTAAAAAGAATACATTACAATTCATACCACAGAAATAAAAAATGCCATCCAAGGCTACTAGGAAAACCTCTACAGACACAAACTAGAAAATCTATAGGAAATGGATAGTTTTGGAAACACACAACTTCCCAGGCTTCAATCAGAAAGAAATAGAAATCCTTACATGACCAATAGCAAGCAGTGAGATTGAAAGAGTAATAAAAAAAAAAATCTCCCGATACCAAGGAGCCCGGGACCACACAGATTCACAGCTGCATTCTATCAGACCTACAAAGAAGAATGGACACCTATTGTACTGAAACTATTCCATAACATTGAGAAGGAGGAAATCCTTCCTAGCTCATTCTACGAAGCCAGCAACACCCTGACATCAAAGCCAGGTTAAGAAGCAACAACAATAAAAGGAAACTACAGACCAATATCTCATATGAATATAGATACAAAACTCCTCAATAACATACCAGCAAAAAACAAGTCCAATGGCATATCAAAAAGAAAGATGAAAACATAGGGGAAAAATGCCTTGACATTGGTTTTGGCAATGACTTTATGGCTATGACTCCAAAAAGCACAGACAACAAAAGCAAAAACAAACAAATGGAGCTATATCAAACTAAAGTTTCTGCACAGCAAGGGAGAAAATCAATGACATGAAAAGGCAACTTACAGAAATGGAGAAAATACTTGCAAACCATATATGTGATAGGAGGCTTATATTCAAATTCTATAAGCAACTCATACATCTCAACAGCAAAGAAAATACATGAAACAACTTAAAAATGGGCAAACGATCTGAATACACATTTCTCTGAAGAAGACATACAAGTGACCAACAGGTATATAACAAAGTGCTCAGCATCACTAATCTTTAGGAAAATGAAAATCAAAACCACATTGAGATACCACCTCACACTTGTTAGGATGGCTACTATCCAAAGTGAAATGATAACAAGTGTTGGTGACTATATGGAGAACAGGAAACCCTTGTACACTGTTGCTGGGAATGTGAATTGGCACAGCCATCATGGAAAATAGCACGAAAATCCCTCAAAACAATAAAAGTAGAACTATCCTGTGATCCAGCATTCTCAGTTCTGTTTATATATCCAAAGGAATTGAAATCAGGATCTCAGAGAGATATTTGCACTCCCACGTTCATTGCAGTGTTATTGACAATAGTCAACAAATGGAGACAACCTAAGTTTCATCAATAAATGAATGGATAAAGAAAATGTGAGTGTTATCCAGACATAAAAAAGAAGAAAATCCTACCATTTGCGACAACATGGATGAACCTGGAGGGCACTGTGCTAACAGAAATAAGCCACGCACAGAAAGACACACACCGCATGATCTCACTTACATGTGGAATCTAAAGAAGTTAAACTCAGTAGAAAGAGAGAGTAGAAAACTGGTTGCCCAGGGCTGGGGTTGGGAGAAATGGGGGAATTTTGGTCAATGGGTACAAACTTTCAGTTAGGTGAATACATTATGGAGATCTGATGTACAACACCATAACTATAGTTAATAGTAATGAAATGTATACTTCAAATTTTCTAGCAGAGTAGATCTTAAATGTTCTTGCTACACATACAAAATAGTAACTATATGAGTCAATGTTAATTGTGCTAATCACTTCACAATGTATATGTATATCAAAACATCAGGTTGTACACATTAAATATATACAATTTTTATTTGTCAAGAAAAAATAATTTTCAAAAGTAAAACAAAACTGGAAGACGTATGTTAACTGATTTTTAAAAAATCTTTTTTTCCCATTTATGTTTTATTTGTATCTATGCATGGGATACAAGTGCAATTACAGTATCTAACTTTAAGATAATGCTACAGTAATCAAGACACTATGATAATGGCTCAAGGGTAGACACATAGCTGAATGAAATTGATCAGAGAGGACAGAAATAGACAAAGTATGGCCTGTAGTTTTACAAAGATCTAAGACAATTGAATTGAAAACAGTTGGTCTTTTCAAGAAATAGCATTGGATCAGTTAGACACCGATGTGTAAGGAATATATCATATACCTAAATGTTAAATGAAAAGGAATAAAACTTCTAAAGAAAGCATGAGAGAAAATCTCATGACCTGCCATAGGCAAAGAGATCTTGAGCACGACACCAGAAGCATGATTCCTAAAGGACAACAATTCAATTAGACTTCCTGAGAATTAACAACTTTTGATCTTAGAAAGACAGAATAAAAGTCAAAACAGCAAGCTATCAATGTGAACAAAATATTCACAGATCATATATCCAACCAAGGATTTGTATCTAGAATATATAAATGGCTCTCAAAACTTGAAAATTAGAAAACAAATGACCCAGTTTTAGTAATGGACTAAGTACCTCCATAAGCGCTTTACCAAAATGGGCATATAACGGCAAATTAGCACATGAAAGTGGTTTACGTCCATTGGCCATTCAAGAAACGCCAATTGAAATAAAAATGAGATAACATGACACACATTTGCAGATGATTAAAATAAAAGTAGTGACAGTGCTAAAGAGGACAAAGAACAACTTGTAATCTCATGCATTAGTGTGAGAAAGTAAAATGTTTCAGCCACTGTGGAAAATGATTGGGTAATGTCTCATAAACACACACTTACCATATGACTGAGCAATGTCACTCCTGGAAGCAACAAAACTGTATGCTCACACAAAAACCTACACCTGAATGTTTATGGAAGCCCTATTCATATTTGCTCAAATCTGAAAACAACCCACTATCCTTCCATGGCTGATGGATAAACAAACTGTGATGCAGCAACACGGTGGTACACAACGCAGCAATAAAAAGGGAGGTATTCATGTACACAACAACTTGGATCTAACTGAAAGGAATACATTGTTGTCAAATGTATTCATAACAAAATGAGGAACTACTCGGGACAATTATGGTTCTTGTTTATGTAACCGGTCCCATAGTGGTAGTTGGTATTTCTAACTGCCTTATACTACCCATTCTGTATTCCCTTTGCTTTCAGCACCTCAGCTGGGTGTGTTTCTGTAGCTGGTGGGGTGACCCAACATCCATTCTTGTAAGGTCGGCCATTTCTAGTCCTACTGGATTGGGTTGTTGTAATTTATCCCTGACCTTAATCACAGGACATGGCAATGCTATGGGACTCCCTGAGGGATCTCCTGTATTCCAGACATGCTCTTCCTTGCTTCCATGGTGGAGCAGCAGTCCAGTTTCCCCTTGCTTGTCCAGATAAGTCACCACAGCCAACACAGCAACTTTTAGCCTGTTGATTCAGAGGCATGAGGAGCCCAAAGTGACTGGTGACCATCTTAACTCCTGTTGAGTGGAATCATTGAGTCTCCTGGAGGTAGCATTCCTCCACCTGGAACTAAGACTTCTAGGCCAGCAGAGAATAAGTTTGTTGTGAGAACAGGAAGCAAAACTATTGCTGGTAGGTCACTAGGGGTAAGGTGAGTGGTACCACGCATACTTACACCCCTGTATTCCTGGACCTTTGAATCCTGGCTAGGACAGAAACCACATCATATATTGGATGCTGGTTCAGAGAATATACAGCCTTCTAGAGAACTGCAGCCCTGCAAAGTATTGTCACCTACCTGGTGCTGTTATCTATGACTTCAAAAGGCCATTACCCTGCTATTTTTCACAAATACTTTGATTGTGTATCTATACATATATATATATATATATATAGCAAATGCCTTTATTTCCTTTCCTTCTGTACTCCCATATCATGTAACATACATGTGTTGACTTCCGATCAATATTTAAGTATTGTTGATTTTATGTAATATTATTTAAGTTATGGGCTATCAGCACAAGAAAAACCTCATTGAAGGAACTTATCTCCTCTTCTGGGGAAATGATTAGTATTTTTCCGTTTGTGTGCAGGACAGCTGTATTAAGTTAGGCAGAATCACAACCTTGCTCTTGTCTATACTTGGACCTTAGGTATGGTCTAAGCAGCTATGTATAGCTGCTAAAGGGAGAGCGGTTTGACTCATGATGGTTAATTTTATGTGCTGACTTGGATGGGTTCTGATAGCTGATCAAACATTGTGTCCATGAGGGTGTTTTTGAAAGTGTTTGGCATTTAAATCCATAGACTGAGTAAAGAAGATTGGCATCACCAATGTGGCAGCCACTGAGAGTGTCCCCAGAACAAAAACAGTGGAAGGAGGGTGAAGTCTCTCAATTTCTGAGCTGGGATATCCATTTTCACATGTTCCCAGACCACTGATCTCTGGGTTGTCGGACATGCAAACTCCAGGACTTATACCAGCAGCTCCCCTGCTGCCTGCTATTCTTGCTTCTATTTCTGTGGAAAACACAGACTATTACAAGCATGTAGGCCACTATCTACACAGCAGTCTGCTTAACCTAAACCCTTGGCCTGAAGTGACCTCTGTTGATTCAGTCAAACATCAGGTCCAGCCCTGGCTCCTGTCCACATAAACAGACCCATTTTCCCAGTAGACACCTCCACCTGGATGGGCCAGAGCATCTCCCCATTTGCACAGTTCACACTGACTTCATCCTCTCCTCTCTTCCTCATCCCATCACGACCAACTCTTCCTCCTTCCCCCTCACTTTCAGCTAAGGGGAGCAGCTTCCACCTAGTCAGCAGCCCCAAAAGTCAGATCATTAAAGATTCTCACCATCATTTCACAGAATCCGACTTCCTAAAACTCTCACATGTGTCTCCACCTCACCATCCTCTCCGTAGCAGATTGAAGTAACTGATCTCTTCTTCTTCTTCTTCTTTTTTTTTTTTGTTTACTTGGTGTTTTTACTCAATAGATGTTCAATAAGGTTTTGGGGGATAAATAAATGAAGGGAGGAATGGATGGATCAAAATACAAGAGGATCCCATTGGCCTATTCAAAGTGTGGAGGCTGTGCCCCACCTGGGCCTTCTGCCTTCACGGAAGGCACATGCCACATCTGCTAATCTGTCTTCAGAATTCCCCTGGACTGTCCCTGAGAGTGTCATCATGGACATCTCCTCCCCAGGCCCAATCAACCTCTTGGCGGTGTGAATGCTGCCAATAGGATGGGGCCTGATTCTTCCTGCACTGGGCCTCACACATCCCAGTCAGTGTGACAAGGAAGGGTGCCACCTCCTTTCTCATGGCACGTCTATAGCCAGCCCCTCATTGTCAGAGTCTGGGGTAATTAACCCAGGGCGTCCTTCCTCCAGTTTCCCCTCCAAGCAGCTGCACTGCTGCCTTCCCCCGCCCAGTGCACTTCTAGTCCTTTCTCACCTGTTGGTATCAATCACCAACCCAACCCCCCATGCAGTGGAGTTTGAGGGGTACTAGGGTACACAGGGGATGAAACCCCAGCCACCAAAGGTGTCTACACAGCTCCCAGCCTGAGACCTTGGCCAGGGTGCACTGGACCACTAGAGGGGTCAAAGGACTTCAGCGGACTCACCCAGAATGATGCAGGGCACCAGCTACACTCTTCCCAACAGAGCTCCGGGCTCCTAAGTGGGCTGGGGGTCTGCATCCACACAACAGGCCTGGCCCCTCAGATCACACTGCAGCTTCCAGCTGGGGATGAACGATGGGCCCCCAATTTCCCAAGCCCATTCATGGACCTTGTCCTGTCCTCCCTCCTCCCTGCCCCTTCCCTTCCTCTGGTCCTTCCCCTAGTGGGCTGAGCTCTGGAGGCAGAGCTCTGACTGCCAGCCTGCCTGGAGCTCTGTGGCCATGATTTAGCACCTGGTCTCTCTCCTGGACTCTGGCCACCACTGTCCTCAGAATCGCCCCAACACCCCTCACTCACCGAGAAGTCTTGTCTACTCTCCTTCCCTGACTCCTGGTCACTCTGACCAAATTTCCCCTTCAATAAAGGAAAAGGTACATTGGCATTTCTGATGTTTAAATCAAGCCTAGAGGAATGGTCTTACCCAGGACATCACTGCCTGAATCCAGCTTCACCTAGGGGAGAAATTAACCTAATCAGAGACAGTGGAAGTGCAAATTAAAATAACAGTGAAACAATATTTCGCCACCAAATTTTATTCATAATTTTCACCAGAATTTAAAAGACTGAGAAAATAAGATATTTGTTAGCATGTAGGATGTTCACATACATTTCTGAGAAAATAAATTGGTACAGCGTTTTTGGAATGAAATTTTGATGATATTTGTAAAAAGGAAACTATTCATGCCATTTCCTCTTTTAGCCAATGTCCATGTTAATGTATTTTTCTTATTAGAAAATATGCATATTTGCCCAAGAATTTCAGGTTCAGAGATATTATTTCAGTTCTATAAATCATAGTAACAAATGGAAAAAAGCTTACATGTTCATCAGGAAAAGAAATGTTTAGTTAATTGTGACACACAGCTACTTTACAGTTCTAGGGATCAGTTACAAAAGTGAGGGTGGGAAGACCCTGCACCCGTCTTATTAAGTGGCAAAGGCATGTGATAGATCAGTATGTACATGATACCTGTGCGTATTTAACAGCACTGGATGTTTTTGTAGTGCACCAATGCCTAAAAAACCTATAATAAGGCTCAAAGTAATACACACCATATTACTATGAACAATAGTGGTGACCTCTGAGGAGAGGACTGAACTATAGGTGAACATTGTAAAGAGAGGAATTGTGATTTATCTATATTTTTAGAAGTTTTTGTAATGAGAATATAGGCACTATTACCTTTGTAATTGAAATATCTAAATAAGCTTGACACCAAAAATTGTAGCTGTGTATTATTTGAAGTAACCAAAGGTCATAAAACAAACTCTGAAATTTGAATGGCTTAACACAAGAAAAGCATATTTTCCATGCATATAAATTCTGATGTTGTTTGTCGGGGTTTCTCAAGTGACCTAAGGACCCAGGCTACTTCCTGCTTGTGACTCGCCCATCTCACATAGAGTTGCCTTGTTTGCCACTGAATGCAGGGAGAACCCAAGGAAATGGCGCTCTGGCTCTCCAGTGCCTGGATGGGACAAACAAGGCCTCTGCTCATGATCCAGTGAAAAAGGATAGTCACATGACCCTTCCGCATTACAAGTGGACTGCACTGTTCCCATCTGTCCAGGAAGGAGAGGAAGACAAGATGTGTACGAGCAATTAAAATCCTTGCTACAAACTGTTACATAGTAGGTGCTCAACAAAAAGCAATGGCTATAAAGTGTTATGACAACACCCTTCACTGCTGGGAGGAGTTTCTGAGACGGCCAGATTTTGCCCAAGCTCTCCAACTTTTTAAAGTACCTACTACTGAGAGGTGCTTTAAATTGCAGGATCACATGTAGTTTTCGAAGGATCCTGTAAATCTCAACATGAAGACTTTGCCTTCTTGACTCAATGGCACTTTTCTGCACTATCCTTTGCAGCACCATCTGTCATCCCAGTAGGCTGAGGACTTTCTCTTTCCATTTGACATAGGGGCAAAATCTTAACCTGTGAGTCTCTGCTACCCTATGGATGACTGAAGATCTGCACAGGATGTCCTTACACACACTGAAAGCCAGGACTTTCCTGTGGGGCAGATACATAGAGCAGAAGCAGTGGAAAGACGATGGTTATTCCTTCATTTTTAATCTGAACTGGCATGTCAACTAAGGAAACAGTTTTTACTTTCTAGGAGGATAGCAGAGTTTTAGGAATTCAGCTTTCGGGGATATTTGCTTCACTGTGATTTGCATAGTCTTTCCTCATTTATCAATGTAAAGAAGATGCTATGAACTGAACTGTGTCCCCGCACTCCAAATTTATATGTTGAAGCCCTAAGGCCCAATGTGAGGTATATGTAGATAGGGCCTTTCAGAAGTAATTAGTGTCAAATGACGTCATTAGGATGGGGCCGTGATGATGGGATTAGAGCTCTTATAAGAAAAAACATCAGAGAGCTTTCTTGTTCTCTCTATCTCTCTCTGCCATGTGTACACAAAGAGAGGGCATCTGTCCACAAGCCAGGAAGAGAGCCATCACCAGCGATCAAATCTTCCAGTACCTTGATCTCAGACTTCCCAGCCTCCAAAACTGTGAGGAACAAATGTCTGCTGTTTAAGCCTCACAGTCTATGGTATTTTGCTATGTAAGTCTAAGCTGACTAATATGAGAGGCTTCGGTTTTAGACTACCACGGAAAGCTCTTTAATCTATGTATGTGCTTGGTGGCCAGTTTCAGATAAAGCACCCCATTAAAATCCTATTGTAATTGTCATGGGGTGGTTTAAAAACTTTCCCTCTAACTTTAGGCTTATATGTCAGGAACTGGTAAATTATGGGCCAAATCGGCCTCCACTCAGCAGCTTATTTGGAATACATTTGGGGAATGTGTGGAAGACATCCAACAGGAAAATAGGTGTCTAAATTTCACTACTCAAAGTCAAAAGGACCTTTGCTATCAGAGGGGCTCCAGGGTGAGCGTGAGGGAGAGGGACAACTAAGGGACTTCTGCAGAGAGTAGAAATACTCTATGTCAGAGGAGAAGAGGTGACTCTGGGCAGTGCCACTGGCAGCAGGCCACAGCCCTTAGAGGATGCAGCCACAGAGAGCTGTGCAGCAGGCCGGATTTCAGAGTTGGACAGGCAGACCCGTGGTGCAAAACTCAGCAAAGGGCACGGTAATGCAGTAAAGTACTGGTACTGCACAAAAATGCTGGCATCTGGGCAGGTTTGGCTCACCAGGAAACACATACAATCTCTAAATTGTATTTCATTCACATTGCCATCCTCCTTCTTGCCTTAGTCATTGCAGGCTGCCATAAGGAAATACTATAGACCGGGAGCTCAAACAACAGACATTTATTTTCTCATAGTCCTAGAGTCTGGGAAGTCTGAGATCAGGGTTCCAGGGTAGTGGGTGTCTGGTGAGGACTTTCTTTCTGGCTTACAGATGGCCACTTTCTCTGTGTGTCCTCACATGGCAGGGAGAAATAGAAAGAGCAAGCTACTTCTCTGGTGTATCTTATTGTAAGGGCACTAATCCCATCATGAGGGCTCCATCCTCATGGCCTCAACCAAACTGAATTACCTCCAAAAGGCCGTATCACCAAAGACAATCACATTGGGGCTTAGGGCTTCAATGTATGAATTTTGGGGGACACATTTCATTCCATAGCACATTTTTGGGCCTGCTTTTAGTTCCTGGACCACAGTCCTTGTTTTGTTTGCCTGAGAATCATTATTGAATCATGAGAAGAGAAATGAAGCAAGACCAAGGTCTGTTTCAGGATCGGAGGAGTAGGAATGGTATGGGCTTTAGAGGAATTCAGACCATATGTATTAGTTTTCTCGGGCTGCCATGACAACATGCCATGGACTGGGGGATTTAAACACCAGAAATGTATTGAGTCATCCCGGAGGCTGGAAGTCCAAAATCAAAGTGTTGGCAGTGTTGGTTTGTTCTGAAGCCTCTTTCCTTTGTTTTAGAGATGGCTGTCTTCTCCCTGCATCTCCACAGGGTCTTCCCTCTGTATGTATCTGTGTCCTAATCTCCTCTTCTCAGAAGGACACCAGTCACTAAATTAGGGGCCACCCTAATAACCTGATTTTACCTCAATGACCTCTGTAAACACCGTATCTCCAAATACAGTCACAGTCTGAGGTACTGAGGTTTAGGGATTCAGCATATAGATTTTAGTACTGACAACATTCTGTCCATAATGGCAGGACATCTATTACTGACCCTGTTGCTTACTAGCCACATGGTTGTGGGAATCTACTGAGCCATTTGAGCCTGAGGTCTTCATCTGCAAAATAGGTTTGATAGAATCTGTCTCTTAGGACTGTTGGAATGTGTGCAATGTCTGTAAAGCACCTGGCACAGTATCTTGCATATGTTCGATCTTTTCTGATTGACAGTTGTTTACATTACTAGTATATTTGGATATACTCCAATCCTACTACACTTACCTCTGGGAATTTTGTTTTTTCTAGTGTCCTTGTTATCTAGGAATCCTCTGAGTATGCAGTGCAATAAGACAGGGAATTTCTATTTAGCCAAAAATATTGCTTCATGGATAAAACTCAGTAAAAATTCCCTCCTAGATGATTTACTATTTAATTTGGGTGTGAGTAAGTCTTCCCCAGCTGGATACAGCTCAAAGCTCCTGGCATCTGAGTCAAGGACCAACTCATTCCTTCCCTCCCAGCTGCATTTCTAGCCAAATCACTTTTTTTTTTTTTTATCCATTTCATCACCACCCAAAATCTAAGCCCTTACAATTGGCCAAATTATACTTGAGATAACCTAATTGAAATTCCATTTTAATAGGGTCAGCTCTGGCTCTCCCAGCCAGGCAGATGTGTACATGGCCAGTGGCTTGGGGGCCTTACTTCAAGGGAGATTCACCCTTATTGCTCAGGAAATCCCTGCAGAGGATGATTCTTGATCACCTGGCTCTTTCACTGTGCTCAGTCGCAGTGGGACAAGAGAACAGGTCACTGTCCACTCCGGCCCCTGCTGGAGATTCCTCTCTGCTTTGCTCACCATCCAGAAGGAACTGATTAGGGCAGTTCTCTCATCCAGGCTTTGCTCTCAGCCCTAAGTCACGAGTCACATGATCTGACAGTCTGGCCCTGCCACCACCCAGCTTCACTACAACCAACTCCCACAGAAGGAACTGCAGTTTCTCCAAGCCTCAAACCACCCCAGTTCAGCGCACTCACACCCCACTGCTCTCAGCAGAAGCACCACCCTTCAACACTTCCGTCACTTGTTCTTTAGGACTTAGAGGACATCTCACCACCTTAATTATATGACTGCAGCTCCTAGACTCTAATTTTATGGGCAGGGGTGGGTCTGACTTACAGTAGTGTGTCTGTTAATGCAGGCCCTTTCATAGAGCAGATGCTCAATGGATATATGGGGAAAAATTGTGAGCAGCGGCTCTTATTTAGAGTAATTAAATTTCCCCTACATTCTCAAATAATCCAAGCAAATTCACATACACACATATATTTTAATTATATAGAAAAACATGTGCAAAGGCATAAGATTGCAAGAAGGAAGTGTCTTTAAATTTTATTTCTCTATTTCATAACTCCATATATTTAAATGCAAAGTTCTTTCAGATTTCCAAGAAAATTCCTATTGCAATGACATTCCAATTCCACCTTGTTCTCAGCAGCAAAATGAAGTGGAACGTGACCCCATTTCTTTTACCAAATGGCAAACTCTTACTTTGGATAAGCAAAATTACATGTGTGATCAATATCATTCCCTAACTTAGATGCTTAAGCTAATTAAATCTTCTATGAAAAAAACAAAATTTGAAAATTTTCCAAAGGAAAACAAAGATCAATTTCCAAAACACCCAAATGTAACAGGAACACAAAAGGTTATGCATTGGTCGTTTCCCCAGATTACTGCAACCCTCCACTACTATAAACGCTGACTGCTCTCTTCAAACACAGAGTAAACAAAGGACTCATTTCTCATAGGGCAGGAGGAGCAGCTGGAAGGGGATCTGGATATGGATAGGCCCTGCCCCCCATTGGCCCTGCCTGCAACTCCTGATCACTCCCTGTCTACCTCATCTCTCAAAGCCTCTTCATACAGGAGCGGGAAGGATCTGGGGTTGCCCTGATTGAGCTTGGCCACATACTCAAGGACTTTCATCTTGCTGGTTTCAGCATGGGCTTTTGGGGTGCACGGGAACTCACAATATGCAGGATCGCTCTTGGGCACCTACTGGTACTCCAGGTACTCTTCCTGCACGCAATCCTGGGTGATGAGCTTCTGGGGCTCCCCGTAGATATAATGCTCATTCCCAGCATGCACCTCTATCACACCCATCACTTCCCAGATAACCTCCTCCTGGGTGCAGTTGCCCTCTAAAAAGATCAAGCCCACCATGATCATCAAGAGGCCAGCCTTGGGAAAGTGCTGGCCATAATTCAGCTCCTCACTGTAGGTGAGGCCCAGGGCAGTGACAAGGACAGAGCAGTGGCTGGCAGGATCCACTTCCTTCACATCGATGCCAAAGACCAGCTGCATGCACACGGAAGCTTTGATGAAGATCTCAGGGAAGTGGTCTTGGTCATCTCTGATGAAAATATTCAGCCATTCTGCCTCAGAGATCTGCTCCTTCATTCGACACTTGAGGAGCAGGAAATGAATTATATCAAACATTTTCTGTTGTAGCTCTTCTTGCAGCATGGATGCCGGGACTGCCGGGTGCTGGGAGGTCCTTAGTCCCTCCTTTTCTTCGGTGATGGAGCCTTCATTGCAGTGGTGCTCTGGATTGGAGGCCAGGCCAGTGGGAGAAGAGGAGGCTCCCTGAGGACTCATTGCAGCAGCAACCTCTTGCAGAGTGCCCAAGGTGACGGTAGAGGAGGAGGCGGCAGCTGCTCCCTCCTCCTGACCCCCAGGAGCTTGTGCACCCACCAGGCCCTGTGCCTCTTTTGGGGCTTGAAGACATTGATTCCTCTGAAAGAGGTGAGGAGGCATGATGTCTCTGGTCAGAGACAGCAAGCAGGAGTGTGGGCAGGAGCTGAGTGATGGGGACCACAGTCCTGGGAACAGAGGGAGCATGTCAATGGCCTCCATGAGAACCACAGCCAAGGGGCTCTTACAAAGTGCAACCTAGAGGCCTTCTGCTTAGGTGGTGCCCTGGGGCCTCCCAGGGCTCCTCTCCTCCTGATCAGCCTGTTCCTTAAGCACATGAACAAGAAAAGGAGATGGCTTCTCAGGTGCAGCTGGCCCACAGAGTATGAGGCTCCAGAGCTGACAGTCGATGGGCGGGGCTGGGAACTATTGGGTCCCTTCTGTCCTGGGGAGGGCAGGGCCTCTGGCACACAATCAGAGTGTGTTCCTCACCTTGACCCCTGGGGCTCCTCTGCTCTGTGACCTGAGGACACTGCCTCAGATCAAGGTCTCACTATGGGTTCCTGGAGCCCCTTTAAGGGGAAGTGAGGTGCCCTCATGCTGCAGATACATGCACAGCACTGGTACCCCTAGTGCTGTCAGGAGGGTGGGCCAGGCTCTGTGAGGTCATCACCATTCTGGGGCCAGCACATCTGGTCCCCCATGCTTGGGTCCTCCCAGTGTCAACAACTGGCATAGGGGATGGACGGGCTCTCCCTATTAGGGGGTACATGGTACCCTCACTCATCCCCCTGTGTCCACACCTTGATGAGGCCTTGCAGGCCTGGGACTCTTTCCTGTGCTGACTTGGAGCTGCAAACCTCAGACCAAAGTTGTAACCACACTCAGTCCCTTCAGGCAGTAGTGAGGGAGCACCAGGTCTGGCCACCCTGCCTGTAGCTTCCAGGGCTGACTGTGGGGACAGGGTGTTTCTGTGAAGCCCCCACTGTTCTGGAGTGGGGTACCACTAGTCCTCCCTCACACCAAGGTATTCACCTTCCTCATGGCCATAAAAAAGCATGGATGTACCATATGTGGCCACCCTGCCCAGGGTCTCCCAGGGATGAAAGCAGGGGCAAGGTTGGGTCCCGTCTGTCCTAGGATCATGGGTCTCCATCCACCTCTTTTCTCCCAGCAGGGTCTGGGCATCTCCCTCTGCTCACCTGAGGCCCTGCTCACTATACCAAGCCCCTACCATCCCTTAGACCCAGAGGTGGCTATCAAGACTCACGTGCCAGGCCACCCTGCATGGGTCCTCCCAGAGTTGATGGAAGGACAGGCATCTGTGGGGTTCTCCACTATCCTGAAGTCTAAGACTACCTGCTCTCCTCCTTATCTGTGTGCTCTCATCTTGGCTGCCTGTTACAGCCTGCTTCCCTTCCACTCACACTAATGCCCTTACTTCTCTCTAAGCCCTGAGGCCTAAATCAGTGGATATCACATCTGTACCACACAGCAGAGGCTTCCCAGGACTGACACAGGGGGTGGAACAGGATGGGGGGTGAGAGGCCTCACTCCTCCCTCAGGATCCTGACCTTCATGCCTGGCAGAGCCTGGACCCCCACCCTCTGCAGCCCTGACTCAGCCCCAGATCACAGCAGGCTCTGACTCCCAGAGTTCCCTGAGGTGGAAGGGGGAGGGCCTCAGCCTGATATGTCTGCCCCGCACTGGCCTAAGGCTGACATCAGGGACAGAGCTGGATTATTTGGGACCCTCTATTGGAGTGGGGGCCTCCTCAGCCTACCCTCGTCATCTGACCTCATTCCTAACAGAGTCAGGGTGCTCTCCCATATACCGACCTTAAGTCTGGATCTCAGACTAAGGGCCTCACCTCTGTCAGCCCCAGGCCCCCAGACGCAAGTCAGTGGACATCACATCGGGCCCCTTACACTGGGGCTTTCCCAGGCTGACATCAGGAACATGGATGGACTGTGGGGCCCCTTATCAGGAAGTGGTACAGCCTGGATCCCCGCCTCTATGGAAGTTAGTCTGCCAGGTCACATCAACGCTCTGACTCCCAGAGTCCCCTGAGGAAGATATTGGGGGGAGCGGCTAGCCTGACATGTCTGCAGGGGCATGGTCCATGGCCAACAGCAGAGGCGGGGCTTGATGATTTGGGGACCCTCTACATGGAGTGGGGGCCCCCTCAGTCCAACCTCATCGTCTCAACTCACTCCTAACAGAGCCTGAGCCCTCTCCCCTCTGCAGATCTGAAGTCTGTCCCCTCAGACTAACAGCCTCGCCTGTCAGCCCTCCAGATGCAAGTTGGTTGGCGTTTACCTCTGGGCCCTGTACCTGGAGATTTCTAGGGCTGACAGTACGGGCAGAGCTGGATTATTTGGGGACCCTCTATGTGGGGTGGGGCCTCTTCCATCCACCCTGAGCATCTCACCTTGAGTCCTAATGGAGCCCAGGCCCTCTCCCTTCTGCTGATCTGAAGCCTGCCCCTCAGACCCAGGCCATCATTTCAGTTAGCCCCCTGGCAGAAGTCAGTGGACATTACGTCGGGGCCCCACATCCATGGCTTTCCGGGGCTGAAGCAGGGACAAAGATGGACTGTGGGGCTCCCTATCAGGGAGTGGTTCAGTGTGGATCCCTGCCTCTATGGACCTTAGTCTGCCAGGTCACACCAACGCTCTGACTCCCAGAGTCCCCTGAGGAAGAAGTTGGGGGGAAGGGGCGTAGCCTGACATGTCTGCTGGGGCGTGGTACATGGCCGACAGCAGAGACGGGGCTGGATTATTTTGGGACCTTCTATGTGGGGTGGGGCCCTCTCAGTTCACCCTCAGCATCTCACCTCACTCCTAACAGAGCCTGGGCCCTCTCACTTCTGCCGATCTGAATTCTGCCCCTCAGACTAATGGCCTCGCCTTTGTCAGCCCCCTAGACAGACGTTGGTGGAGGTCACAGCTGGCCCCCAACATTCGTGTGTCCCCAGGGTGACAGGAGAGGCAGAGTTGGATTATTTGGGGATCGTCTACCAGAAGGGGGCCCCCTAAGTCCCACCTCAGCGTCTCACCTTGATTCCTCAAGGAACCTGGGCCCTCTCCTCATGGACAACTGGAAGTCCGGACCTCAGACCAAGGCCCTCGCCTCTGTCAGCCCCCCAGAGGGACATGGTGGACTTCACATCTGGCCCATACCCGGGCTTCCCAGGGCTGACAGCAGGGACAAGGATGGACTGTGGGGCCCCCTACTGGGATGCGGCAGAGCCTGGATCTCTGCCCTCTATGGCCCATAGTTGACCCTGGGTCACATCAACATATGACTCCCAGAGTCCCTTGTGTTCTAAACGGGAAGGGCTCAGACTGACAAGTCTGTCCCAGGGTGCCCCAGGATGGACAACAGGAGTAGACCTGGATTATTTAGGTCCCTATGCCTGTAGTTGGAACCTCCTCGGCCCTCCCTCGGTGTCTCGCCTTGACTGTTGACAGAGCCTGGGCCCTCTGCCCTCCACCGAGCTGAAGTCTGCACCTCACACCAAGGCCCTCACCTCTGTCAACCCCTGAGGCAGAAGTCGGAGGACATCACTGGAGGCAGAGGCAGGGATGGGGACCCTCTGTCCTAGGGTCTAAGGTTCCACTAGTCCTCCTTCAGTGTCTCACCCTGACTGCCGGCAGAAACTCGGATTCTGTCCACACTGGCAATGGGATCTCCCACAGCTGACCACTAGTACAGTGCTGGGGCCCCTTCCATTCTGGGGTCCAGAGCTGCTTTTGTCCCCCCTCAGGGCCCTCACCTTGATTCCTACCAAGGCATCTGACACCACCCTGGGCTATCCTGAGATTGTCCCCAGTAGACTAAGGCTTACACTGCCCTGAATCCCTTGAGGCAGAACTTCACTTATACAGGTCAACGCCTGTATTGTCGAGAATTGTCAACTCTGCCTGTAGTCTTCCAGGACTGACATAGCCAAGAAGGATTCTTTGGGACTCCTATGTTCTGGGGTGAGTGGACACGTCAATTCTCGCTCATTAAAACCCTCATCTTGGCCCTTGGCTCCCTGATTAAGCGCTCTGTGGGAAATGTCCTCTCCCTTCCACATAAGACCATTTGTCCACCTGCAAACCTTGTAAAAAATTACTCCAAGTCCCCAGCTAGATGTTACATGGGGAGCTGTTGCATCCATTACCAAGGCTGAGCAGTCGTATATGCAGTGTTCTCTTATTCAAATCTCTTCTGTATCTATGTTTTGTACAATTTTATTTAACTTCCATTGTTTATGATTTTTTCTTTAGTCATTGATCCTACTTGGAAAAATGTCTATTTTGTAAGTATTTTCAAAGAATTGTGTTTTTTTTTCAGTTATATCTACTGTTATCTGCTTCATTATTTCTGCTTTTATCTTCATTATTTCATACCTTCTACTAACTTAAGTTGCATATGGTATTTATTCTTTAGTTTCTTGAACTGTGCAGATGTTTTAAATATTTTTATTGTCTCATATATTTAAGGCAATCTATTTCTGTCTGAATACAACTTGGGCTATATCATACAGTTAGTGATATATAGCTTTATGTGTATGACTTCAATATTTTACAAGTTGAATATATTATTCTATTACTTATGCTATTAAAAATTTCAATATTTATCCCCAAATGAGGGGTGTAAGATTATTTTTGAGAAGACAGTCAAAAGGATGACAGAAATAGAATGTCACTTGGAGGAGATTTCAGGTTCCAAAGGCATTTTATTTTGTTTTATTTTTGTCATTAGATATAGAACAGTTTTAAACATATTTAAATGCTGTTGACAGAGTTGGGTTTATTGCAGGAACACAAAGAAGTTTAACACTAGAAGATCAATCAACATAACTGGCCATGGGTAAGAGTTAAGGATTTTCTAGGAAAGAGAAAATTCTATCAATATTTAATACAGAGGGAATTTAATGCAGGGACTGATTACACAAGTGATGGAGAAACCAAACGAGGGAGAGTTGGAGAACGCAATAATTAGCCACATGAGGAAGTCAATCTCACCTCTAGATCTGAAGGACAAACAGGAATTTAGCATTAATGGAGCTTAGGTATTGGGTTCAACAGGATCTGGAATCATGATGGGACTATCTGATGGTGGCTGGAGCCATGGAAATTTTAGCCACTGAAGGAGAAGTCACCTGATGCAGAAGAAGGAGGAGAAAATCTCTAATCGCTCTATCTTCCTAAAAGAAAATGGCAGCCAAATGTTGGTGAGCCTAGGAATTGGAGCCTTCAGGAGATAAATCCTGTATAGTGGAGAGGAGAGTAGGAGAAAATTGGAGATGCATCTGGGAGCAAATAGTCCCAGGACTGTCTAACAATAGTAACAGCTTGAATGAGACAAATCATATCTACAGTAAACTTATTAATTTTTTAAAAATTTTATGTTTTGGGGGGTACAAGTTGAATTCTGTTGTACATATATATTGTATAGTGGTGAAGTCTGGGCTTTTGGTGTACCCATCACCTGAGTAGTGTACACTGTGTCCCATAGGTAATGTTCCATGCCTCACCTCCTCCCAGTCTCACCATTTTGAATCTTCAATGTCCATTATACCACTCCATGTGCCTTTATGTAGCCATAATTCAGTTCCCACTTATAACGAGAATATGTAGCATTTATTTTTCTGTTCCAGAGTTACTTCACTTAGGATAATGTCCTCCAGTTCTGTCTAAGATGCTGCAAAAGACTTTATTTCACTCTTTCTTATTGTTCAATAGTACTCCATGGTTTGTGTGTGTGTGTGTGTGTGTGTTTGTGTTTGTTTGTGTGTATATATAAGTATGTATATCTAAATATCTTAATTTGTTAATCCATGAAGTTGATGTGCACTTAGGTAGATTCCATATTTTTGCAATGGTGAAATGGGCTGTGATAAACATGAGCAGAGATGTCTTTTGGATATAATTATTTTTTTTCCTCCGGGTAGATATCTAGTACTGGGTTTGCAGAATCAATGGTAGATCTACTTTTAGTTCTTTGAGAAAGTTTCATACTAATTTACATTCTCAGCAAGAGTGTATAAGTGTTTCATTTTCACTGCATCTACACTAACAACTAATTTTTTTTGACTTATTAATAATGGCCATTTGAATTGGAGTAAGATGGTATCTGATTGTGGTTTTAAGTTGCATTTCCCTGGTTACAGTAAATTTAAACATAATTGTATTTAATAAAAATTGACATACATTCCCAACAAAAAGTGATATTTCTCAAAGTATAAAATTTTTTTCTACCCCACCCTCTCTCACAAAGTATAAAATTTATATCCATGAGTCTATGCTGATAGATAAATGGCTGAATAAATGGAGGAGAATAGATAAATCTGAGCAGAAGTATTACAATTCAGTTATGTAGATACTCCATAGTTTTCAAGTGTTGGCTGGGCACAGAGACTTCCCTTCCAAGAAAATACAGTGTGGAAAAGGGGGAAAAGAGTAAGTTTACTTTGGGGAAGCCTGAAAAACGCTCCCTCTGCCAGGTGATCAAGATTGATATCCACAGTGATAAGTGTCAGGCACGTGGGAGGGGGAAAGAGGTGATGGGTAAATTCCCACTGAATGGATGCAATGCGTTGTCTGGGGGATGGGCAGCCTTGTGGCTCTGACTCGGGTGGTGCAAAGACAGTATATGTAACCAAAAAATTTGCACCCCTGTAATATTCTGAAATAAAACAAAACAGTGATAAGTCATTGTTTATGGTATGTATCTTTGATATGATGTCATGAGACTAGCACTTTATCTGTGTGGTCTTCCCCTTTCCAAAGCCAAAAAGTATAAAATGAAAATGAAAGTCAGTAAAATGTGGCTTGCAACCTATCATACCAAAATATTAAATATTGAAGAGTAAATCTAGCCAAAGCACGTTTAGGAACTCTATGGAAAAAATATAAAAACACTGTTTAGATAAATTAATAAACACCTAATTAAAATAAAGTATAATATGATCATGGATATGAAGATTCAATTGGATAAAAATGATAATTTTCCCTGATTAATATACAGATTGACTGCAATCTAAATAAAAATTCCCAAAGGCGATGGCTTCAGAAGATGGCGGAGTGGCGGTGACTGCTTGGATCTGCGCTCCGGCGAGGAACTGTGGATCCGGACCTGCCACAACGCTAGAGGACCGCTCCCACACAGCAACAGCGGTGTGAATCCACGGAGAATCAGCGTGGGACAAACAGAGCAAGTGAGGTCTGAGGTGAACAGAATTTAAGATCGCGGAACTCTGCAGAAGGCGCGGAACAGACAGTAGCCAGTGGAGCGCAGGCGGCTGCGCCCGCCCCCAGGTGGGGCGGGGGCAGTCTTTAGGAAAAGCGGCTTGCGCTCCTCACTGACTTCCACCCCCAATTGCTTGGAGACCCCCTCGCAAGCCAGAGCAGAATCACCGAGGGAGACGTAGGGCATTGCAGACAGGAGGCTTTTTCGGGAGAATAGCTTGGAACCTGGGAAGTCTCGGCTGAGACAGTCCTTGGCGAGAAGGGACGGACCTGTGCCAGGGGGGAAGGGCACGAACGATCCCCGATCAGCGAATTGCGCTGTACCTCTGCGCTACTTTTGTCAGTGGTTCTTCAGCCGGTGGCCCCCGGCGGCTTTGCCCACCAAGCCCCCCCCCGGCAGCGGCGGTCCCTGGTCTCTGCCTGCCGGGGAGCCGGTCCCCCTCCAACCCCGGAGAGCTGCAGGCGCCATCTTGAAAGCAAAGGCGAAACCGCTCAGGAGACATAAGGTGCCGAGCGTCTCTCTCTCCCCGGCGCCCTCCGCTGGTCTCTGGCCCCGCGCCATCTCCGCCGGCTGCACTCGGAGTGAAGGGGCGGAGCTGCGCTAAGACGTAAAATAAACATTGAGTTGCCGCTGGGGACCCAACGGAGCGGGCGTGAAGGGGCGGAGCTGCGCTAAGACGTAAAATAAACATTGAGTTGCCGCTCCAGACCCAACGGAGCGGGCGTGAAGGGGCGGAGCTGCGCTAAAGCGCAAAAACACAATCATTGAGCCGCTGAACTGTATACTTCAGAATTGTGTATCCCTTCGTTTAGCGATGTGCTGTGGTGCTGTGTAGCTCTGTTTTTGTTCTTTTGTGTTTGTGTTTTCGCTGTTTCTGGGTTAGGTCTCTTTGTGTTATTTGTTAGTTTGGTTTTTGTTTTTTCTTTGTTGTGTTTTGTTTTATTTTGCTTCTTTTGTTTTTTTGTTTTGTTTTGTTTTTTCTTTTCTCTCTTTCCTTTTTTTTTCCTCTTCTCTTCTCCT
>JAPYYL010000031.1:3123127-3141415 GCA_028534055.1 Eulemur mongoz
AGCAACAAAGAAAATAAAATACCTAGGAATATATTTAACTAAGGAGGTAAGGGACCTCTGTAGGCAGAACTATGAAAAACTGAGGAAGTAAATCACAGAGCATGTAAATAGGTGGAAAACCATACCATGCTTATGGATCGGTAGAATCAACATTGTTAAAATGTCTATACTGCCCAAAGTTATCTACAGATTCAATGCAATCCCCATTAAATTACCAACATCTTTTTTCACAGACTTAGAAAAAATAATTTTACGCTTTGTATGGAACCAGAGAAGACCCTGTTTAGCAAAAGCAATCTTAAACAACAAAAACAAAATGGGAGGTATTAATTTGCCAGACTTCAAACTTTACTACAAGGCTGTGGTTCTTAAAACAGCCTGATACTGGCACAAGTGCAGGGACACAGACCAGTGGAACAGAACAGAAAATCCAAATATAAAACCATCCTCACATAGCCATCTAATCTTTTTTTTTTTTTAACTTTTTTTTTTTTTATATTATATCATCTTATTGTTATGGGGGATACAGAATTGCAAGTTACATACGTTGCCCATGTACCACCTTTTCCCCCAAGTCAGAGCTCTAATCTTTGACAAAGCAGACAAAAACATATTCTGGGGAAAAGATTCCTTATTTAATAAATGGTGCTGGGAAAACTGTATATTCACATGTAGGAGACTAAAACAGGACACACAGCTCTCACCCCTCACAAAAATCAAATCACGGTGGTTAACAGACTTAAACCTTAGGTCAGAAACTATTAGAATTCTAGAAGAAAACGTAGGAAAGACTCCTACAGACATTGGCCTAGGCAAAGGATTTATGAAGAAGACCTCTAAGGCAATCACAGCAGCAACAAAAATAAATAAACCATTTATTTATTGAAGGACATTTTTGTTGTTTCCAATTTTTGACTATTAAAAATAAAGGAGCCATGACCATTCATGTGTACTTTGAATCTATTTTTATCACTGTATTTGAGGTGAGTTTCATACAGGCACCCTTACCTGGATCATTTCTTCTAAATCCACTCTTTCCTTGTTTTTTAGTTGATGTAGATGATTTTCTGCATTTGAAAGCTCTTGTGCCACTTTTCTGACCTCCATGTTTTCTGATAGGAATTTTCCTGTCATTTGAATTCTTATTCCCTTTAGGTAAGGTGTCATTTCTCCTTCACTGATTTCAAAAATTTCTTTGTCTTTGCTTTTCTGCCGTTCTGATTATGACAACTCTTGGTATGAATTTCTTTGGGTTTATCCTGTTTGGGGTTCACTCGCTTTCTTTAATATGTGTTCTATATAAGTTTATGAATTTTGCCCAATTTGGGAGGTATATAGGAATTTATTTTTATACATTTTCAATCCTAGTCTCTTTTGCTCTCCTTCTGGGATTCTGATAACAGAAATATCAGATCTTTTATTATAGCCCTATTGTCCCTCAGGCTTTACTTATTTTTTTCTATTTATCTTTTTTCTCTGCTGTTCAGATTGGAACTTTTCCATTGCTCTATCTTCAGTTCACTGATTCTCTCCTCTATTGTGTCCATTCTGCTGTTGGACACATCAATTAAGGTTTTTATTTCAGTTATTGTATATATTTTTCAGTTCTAAACTTTCCGTTTGGTTCTTTTCTTATAGCCTACCTCTTTGCTGAGACTTCTGTTTTCATCGGCATTAAATGTGTTTATAATTGCTCATTGAAGAATTCTTTTTTTTTTTTTTGAGACAGAGTCTCACTCTGTTGTCCCAGGTAGAGTGCAGTTGCATCATTGTAGCTCACAGCAGCCTCAAACTCCTGGGCTCAAGCAATCTTCCTGCCTCAGCCCCCTGAGTAGCTGGCACCACAGGTGTGTGCCATGACGCCTAGCCAATTTTTCTATTTTTCATAGAGATGGAGTCTTGTTCTTGCTCAGTCTGGTCTCAAACACTTGACCTCAAGCAATTGCCCCACCCCAGCCTCCCAGAGTGCTAAGATTACAGGTGTGAGCCACCATGCCCAACCTGAAGGATTCTTGCGATGGTTTATTTCTAATACTTTCAGATAATTCTAATATCTATGCCCTCGTCATTGTCTGTTCTCATTCAAGTTGAGATTTTCCTGGTTCTTGGCATGATGAGTCACATATATATATACATATATAGATATATATATGTAGTATCCTAGACATTTTAGTATTGTACAATGAGGTTGGATCTTATTCAAACATTCTGTTTTAACTAACTTCCTCTGACATTGCTTTGGCAGGGGAAGGGGCCCACTTCTTCATCACTGCCACATGAGAGTGGAAGACCAGTTCCTAACTTTGCCTCCATTGACACTCAAAGGGATTCTCTTTGTTACAGCTGGGCATTAGTGGGAGTTCCTACTCCCTGCTAGGCCTCTGCTGAATATCTCCTTGGCAGTGAGGGGTAGCACTCCCTCATTGCTGCTCCCACATGGAGCCTCTTGGTCTTTGCTGGCTGGTTGGGGTGGAGCCACAGCTGCTTCTGTTGTTTGGCCAGAGTAGAACAGTTATTGTCTAAAATTTTTCTTCCTTACTAGTTTGCCCCTTTTCTGGTTCTTTGACTAGATGCAGCAGTCTTTCGTTGGGACATTTTTGTCTGTACCCTTTGGCATTTGCAAGTTGCTGCTTCTTTATTTCCAAGTTTGGGATATAAGACACAAAGACAAAACCCAAGAAACTCACTGCCATGCCATTCGTTTTGTCCCAAGGTCACTAGACAGTTTGCTTTCTTCTTTCTACTATTCAGAGTCTTCTTATGCTTGTTTTCTGTACAATGTCCAGGCTGTTTGGTTGTACCTCGCAGGAGCAATAGGGGGAAGTGCATCTCTTCTATCTTTCTGCAGGCAGAAGTTGAGTCCTTACAAAGAATTTTTAATCAGTAATAAACCCAAGTTTAAACTGTTGATTTTTATTAACACCTTACTCCAGCACTTCTAAATAATTTCAGTGACTAAATACTCTCCCTTTCCAAGCCTTTTACATTTATTCTTTTTAAAAGTTTGGTTTTTTTACCTGAAGAACACACAATTTTTAAAAAACAGCTTTATTGAAGTACATTTGCCATATAACAATCTGCATAATGTGTTAACGTAATAAGCTTGGACATATGTATACACCCAGAAAACCATCACCATAATACAGATAGTGAACGGATCCATCAAACTCAAAAGTTTTCTGTTACCCTTTATAATTCCTCCTCTGTACTCGGCCCTGAACTTCCATACCCAGGCAACCACAGATCTGTCTTCTGTTGTAATAGAAGCTTTTGCATTTTCAAAATTGTTGTAGCATTATGTAGAAGTGGTATGCCTGCATCACATGATAGGTACCCTTTAACATTTTAGGAAGCTGCTAAACTTTTTTGAAAAATGCTTGTAACCTTTTATATTCTCACCGGGTACATGTGAGAATTTATGCTCTAAAACCTCACCAACAAGGCTAGTGTTTTCAATATTAGCCATTCTTACAGGTGGAGAGTGGTATCTCATTTTGATTTTGATTTGCCATTCCTTTATGACTAATAATGTTGACCTTCTATGTAGGAGGATATTTGCCATGTGTATGTCATTTTTAAGAAATGTTCACATCTTCGGCCTATTTTTCATTACATTGTTTGATTCCTTCTAATTGAGTTTTTAGAGATGTCATTTTCAAGAATTGTTCAAATATTATGCCCCTTTCTCGTTAGGTTGTTTGATTCCTTCTTATTGAGGTTTTAGATTTCTTTATATGTTTCAAACACAAGACCTTTATCAGAAATGTGGTTTCTGAATATTTCATCCCAGTGTATAGCTTGTCTTTTCTCTCTCTTAACAATGTCTTTGACGGTCAGATCTTAATTTCAAAACTTCAATTTGTGAATTTTTAAAATTAGTTGTTCGAGCTTTTTGTGTGTATCTAAGAAATTGTTGACTAAGCAAAGACAACACATAGTTTCTTCTTTATTAAGATTTATACATTTAGTTGTACATTTAGGTCTATGACTCATTTTTAGTTACTTCTTTATATGGTTTGATGTATGGATTGAAATGTATGTTTGTCCATGTAGACATGTGATTATTACAGATCAAATTGTTAAAAATACTATTTCTCCTTTTTCCACTAATCTTTCTTTGTATCTTTATTGATAATGAGTTGTCTACATGTGTGTATGTGTGTGGGTCTGTTTCTTTTCTTTTCTTTTTTTTATTTCAGTTTATTATGGGGGTACAAAAGTTCAGGTTACATATGTTGCCCCTGTACCACCTATACCTCCAAGTCAGAGCTCCAGGTCTGTCCATTCCCCAGAGACTGTGCCTTACACTCATGTAGGTATACATCCATCCCCTCCTTGCACCCTCCTCTCTCCAATTCAGCACCTTCAAGCGTGACCATTCCCCAGATGGTGCGCAACACACTCATCATGTAGGCATACACACATCCCCGCCCCTCACCCCCTACCTCAGTCTGATATCCAATTGGTATCATTCCCAAATGTGCATTTAGGTGATGATGCACCTACATGCAGGGAAACCAATTTTCTGGTGAGTACATGTGTTGCTTGTTTTTCCATTCTTGGGATTCTTCACTTAATATAATGGGTTCCAACTCTCTCCAGAACCAAAGAGATGTTGTATCACTGTTATTTCTTATAGCTGAGTAATACTTCATGGTATACATATACCATAATTTACTAATCCAACCATGAATTGATGGGCATTTGGATTGTTTGCACATCTTCGCAATTGTGAATTGTGCTGCTATAAACATTGGGGTACAGGTGTATTTGTCATAGAATGATTTATGTACCTTTGGGTAGATGCCCAATAATGGGATTGCTGGATTGAATGGTAGGTCTATTTTAATTTCTTTAAGATATCTCCATGATGCTTTCCACAGGGGTTGCACTAGTTTAACTGAAGAAGGAAATAGCAGAACTTATAAGCAGGTGGAAAATCATACCATGCTCGTGGATCGGAAGAATCAACATTGTTAAAATGTCTATACTATCCAAAATGATTTACAGATTCAATGCAATCCCTATTAAATTAACAACATAATTTTTCACAGATATAGAAAAAATAATTATACACTTTGTATGGAATCAGAGAAGACCCCGTATAGTAAAAGCAATTATAAGCAATAAAAACAAAATGGGAGGTATTAATTTGCCAGACTTCAAACTATACTACAAGGCTTACTACAAAGTATACTACAGTTCTTAAAACTGCTTGGTATCGGCACAAGTCCAGGCACACAGACCAGTGGAACAGAACAGAAAATCCAAATATAAAACCATCCTTATATAGACATCTAATCTTTGACAAAGCAGACAAAAACATACTCTGGGGACAAGAATCCCTATTCAATAAATGATGTTGGGAAAATTGGGTAGCCACATGTCAAAGACTGAAACAAGACCCACAGATTTCACCTTTCACAAAAATCAAATCACGGTGGATAACAGACTTCTGGTCAATCTTAGAAAATGTCCCATGAGCTGATTAGAAGAATATATCTTCTGCGGACTTTGGGTAGAATGTCCTGTAGATGTCAGTCAGGCCCATTTGTTCTAGGATTCTATTTAAGTCCATTATGTCTTTGTTTATTTTCGGTTTGGAGGATCTGCCCTGTACTGTCAGTGGGGTGTTAAAGTCTCCATCTATTACAGTATTGTTATCTATCATTTGGTTCTGATCAAGTAGGGTTTGCTTTATGAATCTGGGTGCACCTAGGTTGGGTGCATATATATTAAGTATAGTCATGTCTTCTTGTTGAATTTTTCCTTTTACCAATATATAGTAACCATCTTTGTTTTTTATTAGTTTTGTTCGTTTAAAAACTAAGATTGGAAATTAAGACTGCCACACCCACTTTCTTTTGGCTAAAGTTTGCTTGAAATATCAATTTTCACCCTTTTATTTTCAGTCTAAATGCATCTTTGCAGGTTAGGTGAGTTTTCTGAAGACAGCAGATACTTGGTTTGTGTTTTTTATCCATTAGGTCAGTCTATGTCTCTTGAGTGGGGAATTCAAGCCATTCACATTTATTGAGAGAACTGATAAGTGGGACAGATTTCTGTTCAGCTTGTTGGGTAGAACTTCATTGCTAAGTTTTCTGTCTTGAGCCATTGTGGTAGCTGGAATTTGATCTTTAGCTCTTGAGTAGTTTTACATTTGTGGGTCTTTCTTATGCTGGTCCGTGTGTAACTCTCTTTTTAGTACTTTCTTGGAGGGCTGGTCTTGTCTTGGTGAATTCCCTCAGTCCTTGTTTATCTGAGAATGTCTTAATTTCTCCTTTGTATAGAAAACTTAGCTTAGCTTGGTATAAGATTCTAGGTTGGGCATTATTCTGTTTCAGAAGAGTGAGAATGGGGCCCTAACCTCTTCTTGCTTGTAAGGTTTCAGCTGAGAAATCTGGCGTAATTCTAATGGGCTTTCCTTTGTATGTTACTTGTTTCTTTCTCATTACAGGTGGAAGAAAGGACTCTTTAGTGGATGTTTTGGTCAGTCTGATGACTACGTGGCATGGTGTTTTCCTATTTGCTATGAATCTCCCAAGGGTTCTTTGAGCTTCTTGAACCTGTAGATCTAGAGTTTTAGCCAGGCCTGGAAAATTTTCTTCAATTATGTCTTCAAATAGCTTATCCAACCCTTACTTATTATCTTCTTCACCCTCAGGAATGCCAATAACTCTCATGTTAGGCTTCTTCACATAATCCCACATTTCTTGTAGACTCTGATCATTTCTCTTATTTCTTTTCTCTATCTCTGTGACTGACTTATTTAATTGAAAAGAGTTATCTTCTATCTCTGAGATTCTTTCTTCTGTTTGATCTACCCTGCTCTTGAGACTTTCCACTGTGTTTTGTAGCTGTCTGAATAAATTCTTCATTTCTAGGAGTTCAGTTTGGTTTTTCTTCAGTATTTCAATTTCTTTCAAAAATTTTTCTTCCAAATCCTGGAATTTCTTTTTTGTGGTTTCTTTGTGTTGGTTATCCATTGTTTCTTGTATATAATTCAGCTTGTTTATGATCCATATTTGAAATTCTTCCTGTAACATGTTGGTATTTTGAATCTGGTTTGTGTCAATTGGTTGAGAGCTAGTATTTCTCTTTGGGGGTGAGATTTTCGTTTTATTCTTTGTGCTCCCCGTGTTTCTTCTCTGAGCCCTTCCTATCTGAATCTATCGTTAGATCTTTTCTTACAGCTTTAGTCTGGTTAGCAGCACACTTTGTACTCTGTTTTTAGGCTGTGAAGCAATCTAGGTATGTCGCTTCCTTTGTCAAGAGGGGGAGACTGTTGTGTACTGTTTAGAGTTTTTTCTACCTCAGTTTGGGGGCTGCTTCTGATGGGTCCATCCCCAGAGGATTGGAATGACCTAAGACTGTTTTGGCGAGTTAAGTCACTGTGTTGTGGACTTTCATTTAGCAGGATAGGATCCACACTGGTTGCAGGCAGATCTGTTTTTGTTTGTTTGTTTTTGGTTCTTCCTCTAGAAGGGTGGTTTCTGCCTCTTTCCACAGGAAAGATACTGGCTATGGGGAGTGGGCAGTACCCTCTCTTGCTCAGCACCCCAGCTGCTGCAACTCCCATGGGCAAAAGTATGCCCTGACCCAATGTCCCCAAGGACTAGGCTCCATACTCTCGTGTCTGGGGAAGTACTCAGTGTTCACACAAGGGCGGGGCTCCTATAGAGTGTCCACGGACTAGGGGAAGGAGCCACCCAGGTAGCCTCATAGCACCTTGTGGCTTTGCAATGGCTACACTGTGGACCCCAAGATGGTGAACGCGTGCCCGCAGATCGCCGGCACTGAGGTTGAATGTTCAGGGTCTGGCAGGCACCAGAGCTGGGGGCCTGGCGAGCTCAGAAGCCCACAGTAGCTCCCCAGCTAGAGGGCCACCAAAAAGAAAAAAACAAAAGAAAAGGAAAAAAAAATCTGTGATTCGGCGACTTTTCACTGCTTTTTGCCTTAGCACAGCTCCGCCGCTTCCCCCACTAATCACCGTCTTGGCAGAGATCCCCTAGAGTCTAAGCTGTATCCCATTGATATCTCCTGTCCACAGAGTACATACAAAGCTCGAGCTCTTGGTGTGGGTTCTTGAGCTAGGGGAGGGAGCTGCCTAGAGAGCTGCCCGGCACCCTATGGCTCCACGGCAGCTAGGCTGTGGACCCCAAGATGGCAACCACGTGCCTGCAGCTCGCCGGCGCTGGGGGGAATATTCAGGGTCTATCAGGCACCAAAGCTGGGGACCTGGAGAGCAGAGAAACCCACAGTAGTTCCCCAGCTAAGGGGCCCCCAAAAGAAAAAAGATCTGTAATTTGGCAACCCTTCACTATCTCTTGCCTTAGCACAGCTCCTACACTTCCCACTAAGCGCCATCTCAGTGGAGATTCCCTAGAGTCTATACTGTTTCCCATTGATGTCTCCTGTCCACAGAGTTCATGTAAAACCCGATCTCTTGGTGTGGGTTCACGGACTAGGGCAATGAGCCACCCAGGGATCTACCCGTCACCCTATGGCTCCACAGCGTCTAGGCCATGGACCCAAAGATGGCTACCATGTGCCCGCAGATTACTGGCACTGGGGGTGAATGTTCAGGGTCTGGCAAGCACCAGAACTGGGGGCCTGGTGAGCATAGAGGCCCACAGGGGCTCTCTGGATAGGGGACCATGGAAAAAAGAAAAAAATATAAAAAAATCTGTGGTTCGGTGACCATTTGCTGCTTTTCGCCTTAGCGCAGCTTTGTCCCTCCCCACTAAAAGCTAGAGTCTAAGCTGTTTCCCATTGATGTCTCCTGTCCACAGAGCCCCATGTCTCTCACAGTGATTCTGCACCAACTTCAGGCAGGACCCTAATTAAGTGGATGTGGAGGTAAGTGGGGAGAACAAGCCACTTTCTTGTGGGGCTGAACCTGCCTCACTTGATGGTGAGGCGGGTACAGCCATCCCACACTCCACTGTCTGCTGTCCATCCCACACTCTCCAGAATTTCGCGATCCTATTTCCAGTTCACCTCAGTCTTTTCTTGCTCTCTGTGTCCCAAGTTGATTCTCCATGGATTCACACCACTTTTCCTGTGGGGGAGCGATCTTCTAGCATTGTGCAGGCCAAAATCCATGCCTTCCTCTCCAGGAGCATGAATCCAGGGGGTCACCTCCACTCCGCCATGACAGGACCCCTCTTATATGGGTCTGTTTATGCACTCTTTATTTTATTCCCTTGATGTATTCCTAACATAATGCCAATATTACACTGTCCTGATAATTATGACTTTGTAAGAAATCATACAATTAAGGAGAGTGACGCCTCCTCTTTGTTCACTGTTTTGCAGGATAGTTTTAGTTATGTGTCTGCCAATTTCTATTTTAAAAGTCTTCTGGATTTGGGGTGGGACAGCATGAAATCCATAAATGAATTTGGGAAGAACTGACACGTTAACAAAATTGAGTCTTCAAACCCTTGAACAAGATATCTATCTCCATATATTTCAGTCTTTATTAATTTATCCCTTCAAGTTTTATAGTTTTCAGTACATAGAGCTTCTATTATACAAATTTTGATCCATTTATCCCTAAGCATTCCATATTTTCCAAAGATAATTTAAATTACCCTGTTGTTTGTTTCAGTTTCCAAATACTCATTGCTATAAATATAAAAATACAATTGATTTTGATATTGATTTTGTATTCTGCAACCTTGCTAAACCCAATTATTAGTTCTAGAAGCATTTATTTAGATTGATAGAATTTTCTGGATGTTGTCAGTGGTGTGAGAATAAAGATAGTTTTACTTTTGCCTTTCAATGTGGAGGTCATTTTTCCCTTGTCACACTAGGAAGAATCTCAAGTACAAAGTTTAAATCCAACCCCATCCCAAAACCAGTATCCCAGCAGTCTCAGGTTGTAGTTTCCTACATGCAGACACACGGCACAACTTCCAGCACCAAAATATCTGCATCATTGCCCCCTTCACTGTTCAAGCCCAAGCCTGTGCATATAACCTAATGAGATGAACATAATCCCACATTTGAAACAAACTAAAATACTGAGTGGAAGAAGTTTATTCACTGAAGTCTAGACAGCCTGAAAGAAGTGATTTCAGATTGGAAAATAGAAAACCAAGGAGAGCTTATGTGAGCCCTGGGAAAAACAGGTGGATGAAAAAGTTCCTTGGTAGTAGCCAAAAAGAGGAGGGTCTTTAAGGTGCTTCAAAGCAATCTGTAGGCAGAATTTCAATAGTTCACGTTTCCAGAGAAAATATAGCCACATTACCTTGGAAGGATTTTAGGTCAGAAATATAAACACTAGGTAATGCTGAAGAGTGGGAGAGATCAAAGTGAACCATTTTGTGGGGTGGCCACGAAAAAGAGATTGTGGGAAACACGTTCTCCCTGCCATGTGTCCTACCAGAATTTAACAGGGGAGATGAGGAGTGGCAGATCCGTTAGCAAGGATCTTTATGGGAGCTAAAGAAATCTTCCCTTTCTCCAAACAGACTATTTAGGCCTTCCAGCATCCCCCCCCCCACCGTCTGCATGCTGGTGTCAGGATGGTGCATTCTGATATCTAAGGTCCCCCAGTGCTCCCATTGGCTGGAGAGTGGCTCGGTGGCCAAACAAAGCTCAGGGCTCTGGCCTGGCCCTAACCCAGAGAGGGTATACATAGGGAGGTCAGGCAGACTGGGTAGACCTCTGGGTAGCACTTACATGGTGAAAATGACTGGGAAATCGCAAGCCTCTGGCACCATCATTAAACAACCACCAGAATACATCAAAGTGGGGAGGAAGAGGAAGGCCCCTCATCAACCCAGGCACAGAGATAGCTTCAAGCTGGGCGACCTACCGAAGCTCCTCCCCGCCTTCCCCTCTAGTCTTCCCCACTTCCACCCCCACTACCCCCCTCCCCCACCCAACACGAACCCCCCTCGGCCCGCTCTCCTTCCCATGCTCCCAGCCCTACTCCACCCTCTTTCCCCAAACCATTGCCCTTCGGTGCTCTCCCTGTTTTCACATTTTATGAAGCCAACATAACCCTGATAACACAACCAGAAAAGGACACAACAAAAAAGGAAAACTACAGACCATTATCCCTTATGAATATAGATACAAAAATTCTCAATAAAATCCTAGCAAATCAAATCCAGGTGCTGCTTATCAAGAAAATAATCCATCACAACCAAGTGGGCTTCATCCAAGAGATGCAGGGATGGTTTAACATACACAAATCTATAAATGTAAATCACCACATAAGTAGAAGCAAAAATAAACACCATATGATCCTCTCAATAGATGCAGAAAAAGCATTTGACAAAATTCAACACCCTTTTATGATAAGAACACTTAACAAAATAGGCATAGTGGGGCATATCTAAAAATGATACAAGCCATATATGACAAACTCACAGCCAACATCATACTGAATGGGGAAAAACTGAAAGCATTCTGAGTTAGAACTGGAACCAGACAAGGCTGGCCACTGTGCCCAATACTTTTCAACATAGTATTGGAAGTCCTTGCAAGAGCTATCAGGCAAGAGAGCAGAATCAAGGGTGTCCAAATAGGGAAAGAAGAGATCAAACTCTCACTCTTTGCTGATGATATGATGTTATATCTAGAAAACCCCAAGATTTCAACCAAGAGACTCCTGGAATTGATCAATGAATTCAGTAATGTCTCAGGATACAAAATCAATACACGCAAATCAGAGGCATTCATATATGCCAGTAACAGTCAAACAGAGAACAAAATTAAGGACTCAATGCCCTCCAAAATAGCAACAAAGAAAATAAAATACCTAGGAATATATTTAACTAAGGAGATAAAGGACCTCTATAGGGAGAACTATGAAACACTGAGAAAGGAAATCACAGAGCATGTAAACAGGTGGAAAACCATACCATCCTCATGGATCGGTAGAATCAACATTGTTAAAATGTCTATAGTACCCAAAGTGACCTACAGATTCAATGAAATCCCTATTAAATTAACAACATGATTTTTCACAAATATAGAAAAAGTAATTTTACACTTTGTATGAAACCAGAGAAGACCCTGTTTAGCAAAAGCAATTTTAGGCAATAAGAACAAAATGGGAGATATTAATTTACCAGACTTCAAACTATATTAGAAGGCTGTGGCTATTAAAACTACATGGCATTGGACAAGTGCAGGGACACAGACCAGTGGAACAGAACAGAAAATCTAGGTATAAAACCATCCTCATATAGCCATCTAATCTTTGACAAAGCAGAAAAAACATACTCTGAGGAAAAGAATCCTTATTCAATAAATGGTGCTGGGAAAACTGGATAGCCACATTTAAAAGACTGAAATAAGATGAACATATTCTTCCTCTCACAAAAATCAAATCGCGGTGGATAACAGACTTATACTTTAGGTGTAAAACTATTAGAATTCTAGAAGAAAATGTGAGAAAGACCCTTACAGATATTGGCCTAGGAAAAGGATTTATGAGGAAGACCACAAAGGCAATCACAACAACAAAAAAAATAAATAAATGGGACCTGATTAAATTAAAAGGCTTCTGCACAGCCAAAGAAACAGTCATGAGAGCAAACAGACAACCTACAGAATGGGAAAAAATTTTCGCATGCTACACATTTAATGTAGGACTGATAACTAGAATCTCTTTAGAACTTCGGAAAATCAGCAAGAAAAATCAAACAACTCTATCAAAAAGTGGGCAAAGGCCATGAATAGAAATTTTTTAAAAGAAGATATAATGATCAATAAACATATGAAAAATTCTCAACATCTCTAATCATCAGGGAAATGTAAATCAAAATTGCAATGAGATATCTCTCAACTCCAGTGAGAATGGCCTTTATCAAAAAGTCCCCCAAAAATATATGTTGGCGTGGATGTGGAGAGAGAGAAACACTCATACACTGCTGGTGAGACTGCAAACTAGTGCAACCCCTGTGGAAAGCAATATGGAGGTATCTTAAACAGATACAAGTAGACCTACCATTTGATCCAGCAATGCCATTATTTGGCATCCACCCAAAAGAACAAAACACATTCCATTAAAAAACACATCTGCACCCAAATGTTTATAGCAGCACAATTCACAATTGCAAAGATGTGGAAATAAACCAAATGTCCATCAATAAATGAGCAAATTAGTAAATTGTGGTATATGTATACCATGGAGTATTATTCAGCTATAAGAAATAATGGTGACATAGAATCTCTTATGTTCTCCTGGAAAGAGTTGGAACCCATTCTACTAAGTGAAGTGTCCCAAGAATAGAAAAATTAGCACCATATGTACTCACTAGGAAATTGTTTTCCCTGATCATCACCTAAGTGCACATTTGGGAATAACACCAATTGGCGGTTGGACAGGTGTGGGAGGTGGGGAGATGGGTGTATACCTACATAATGAGTGCAATGAGCACTGTCTGGGGAAAGGACACGCTTGAAGCTCTGACTCTGAGGAGTGGGAGGCATGGACAATATACATAACCTAATCTTTTGTACCCCTATGATATGCTGAAACAAAAAAAAAAAAAAGAGAGAAACTATGAAAGGCAATTGAAAAACGTCACTCACCACGGTGGCAGCCATGTGGGGTTCCCATACACTTCACCATCAAGGGGACAGCCTTCCTTAGTAGGAAAGTGGCTACACCAGAATGACCCAGATGTTACCTTTTCGTAGAGGAGCATTTCCGCTCTCTTTGACTCTCCTTTCAATCCCAGAGCAAACATCCTCCTGTCCTAGAAAGCCAAAGCAGGGCAGACAGTTAAGGAGATTTTTTCTTCCTTTTTCTTTTTAAAGAAAATTATGAGGTTAATGGTGTTTTGTTGAGGTGTAATGAACATGCAATAAACTGCACAGATCATAGGTGTCAAGACTGATGAAAAATTTAACAAATATACAATCCCTCACAACCATGATGCTAGTCAAAATGGCAGGTGTGTTTCTAAATAAAAATCCTACCTCTCTGCTCCGAGGCTTCTGTGCATAGTGTGCCAACTCTGTCCACACCACGTGATGGGCACTGATAATACAGAGTTGAAGCAAAAGATCGATGGCATAGATGAACTTTCTAATCCAGCAGGACAACAGCTATGACAAAAGACAGGGACAAGGGCTAGGGAAACACAGAGAAGAGTACAGATCCAGCCTAGAGGAAACTCTAAAGATGTCCTGGGCCAGAGAGGGTGGCCCACATCTGTGATCCCAGCACTTTGGGAGGCTGAGGCTGCAGGATCACTTGAGGCCAGGAGTTCAAGACCAGCCTGGCAATATAACAAGACCCTGTCTCAAAAAAAAAAAAAAAAAAAAAAATAGGAAAAATTACCCGGGTGTATATGAGCACACCTGTAGTCCCAGCTACTCAGGAGACTGAGGAAGAAGGATCACTTGAGCCTTGAAGTTTGAGGTCCAGTGAGATATGATCATGCCACTGCACACCAGCCTGGGACAACAGAGCGAAACTTCATTTCTACAAAAGAAAGAAAGAGAGAGAGAGAGTAAGAAACAAAGAAAGATTGATTCTTAGAGCATGTGACAGGTAAGCTGGATCATGTAGAATAAGGAGTCTGCTAAGAGGAGACAGGAAATAAAGGGATATTGCACACATGATGATATGCAGAGGCTTAGGGGTACCCAGAGGCTTAGGAGAAAGAGTTCAGAGTAAATACAGCAAAAGATGGCTTGTAGGGTGCCATCTGGGGTCAGGGACAAGATATGATCATAGAGAAATGAAATCGAGCTTGTCGTCTGACTTTGCAGCTATTTCTGAGGCCAGAACAGTCAGTGTCTATCTCATGTCCATGTCTGGCTATATTGCCTGTGGTCTAAGGCCGTTGCCCAATACATGGAGCAAAGGCTGACCCACAGACATACCCATACATTCCCACACTCACTCCCGCTTACACAGGAGCACAATCATCCTTATGGACATGCTCACACATTCAGTCCCACACAACACAAGCACTCACACACAGACATGCTCACATGTTCACATATGCACAGATGTGTCTCACACACACCGACACATTCATCTGCACATGAAAACACTCAAATTCACTCACACATGGACATGCTCACATACATTCACAAGCACAGCTCAAACAATAACACACAAACACACATGCACTAACACAAACATGCACGCACACACAACAATGAATCTGGTTTGGGAGCTCGTTTCCTTCAGTTTTTATCAGGAAATATTTAGAAAAGAGTGTTTCACCCCTTCATTTCCTCTGTTTTGCCCTTACCCCTACCTTTCAGCATATCATGGGTCCACCCTGCTTGAAGTGCTTCACCTGCATTGACTATGAGATCAGTGCTATCGTTATCCGCATTTTGCCCATGTGGAAGTGAAGGCTCAGAGAGGTCAGGTGACTTACTCAAGGTCAGACAGCTAACAAGTGTCAAAGCATTTTCAGAGCCAGTCATTCTGGCTCCTGAGTCTGTGCTCTTCTCCATATTCTACACTTCATGTCAAACCATCTCCTGTGTCATAGGTGCCGCCGTGCCTGTGAGAATATCTGTCTATGTCCCCAGCATTGAAAAGATATCAGAAATGAACATGGTAAGTATGGCAGTTCCAGCCACAGGGCTGGAGACAGGGGTCATGAGACAAGGAGCAGGGTTATAAGACAATACCAGCTGTTCAGACCCATGAAAGAACTCACATGGACAAACAAGGTAGATTTTGCAAAGTACATCCACCTGGAATTAAAATAAAATCAGTTACTAGAACGTCTACATCACACTATATCCAAAAATTCAGTTCCTGATGGATTATACACTGAAAAGTGAAAGGCTTATGAAGATTTTAAAAGATCACATAGGACACTCTTTTTGTGTCTTGGAGTGGATAAGGATTTCTTTCCAAAGACACAGAAAACAAAAACCATAAAAATAAATACTGGTAACTCTGAGTATATGAAAATGTTGTTTAGCCAAAACTCCTGGAAATTCTATTTTGCAAAGCAAACAAAACCCCTATGACAAGTGTGAAAGGATAAGTCAGAATAGACTAAGCTATTTGCAGTGTGGAGGACTGATATTTGATCTGTACATAATTTCTGTGAATTAAAAAGAAGAATATTTTAAGAACAGATAGAAAATGATCGAGAAATGTAACCAGAAATTTCAGTTTTGTGAAGAAAACTAAAGAGCAGATAAGCATAGGAAAAATATGAAAAGATGTTTGACCTTGTTAGTTGTAATGCAAAGTAAAACCCCAGTGAGAAGCCATCACGTACTCACCAGACTGGCAACAGTCAAAAGTCAGACAGTACCAATCCATGCTGTTGCATTGGAAGCACTGGGAACCCTCAGCCAGTCTCGACTCTTGGCTCTTGGCTGGGATGTAAACTGTGACTTCGACCTCATCATTTTTATTTTGTTGTGGTTTGGGTCTGTACAGTGTGTTCATCCAATAACATGTGTACTATATTCATCTGTTACCCAGCAATGCAAGCAAACATATTATAATTACACACGCCAACCTGAATGGATCTCACGAATATAATGTTGCATGAAAGAAGCAGATCATGAATACACACAGTATGATTCCACTGGGATAAAATCTTTTTTAAAAGTCCAAGCAATATGTTTTCTAGGAATACGTGGACAATGAAACTCTAACAAAAAGTAAGGAAGTTATTAATCATAAAATCTATGATAATGGTTACTGCTGGGGGGTGTGGGAAATATGTTCCAGAAGGGCCACATTGGGCTTTGAAAGATGTTGGTAATGCTCTGTTTCTTAACCTGGACTTTAATTACAAAAGGGTCATCTAAATAATCTTTTTTCAAACATCCATATGTTTCATGCACTTGTTTACAGTTGTGATACATTTCAATATGCTTGCACGCACATGTATGTGCACGCATACAGACACATATGCACAAACAGGACAGATCTGGACCAACCTTGCTTGCAACTGGGATTTATCTTTCTCTCCCCAGGACTATACAATCACCATGTTTTTTCATCAGACCTGGAAAGATTCATACATAGGGTACTATGGGATCAACCTGAATCTGACCCTGGACTATCAGTTCCATGAGAAGTTGTGGGTCCCTGACTGCTACTCTGTGAACAGCAAGGATGCTTACGTGCATGATGTGACTGTGGAAAATCGCATGTTTCAGCTTCACCCTGATGGAAAGATGCGGTATGGCATCCGGTGAGTCCCCCTAGGGTGCTGGGGATGTTCCACCAGGCTTCCTGTTTCCTGCTAAATATGCCACAAACACATTCTAATGGCCACACGAACCCGTCTTGCATTGCCTCCCCTCAATCACCCTACCCGGTAGCCAAAGTGGAACTTTCAGAGATTCCCATAGGCTCCTTGACTTCTTCTGTTCCTTCTCTCTGGAGTTGCCCCTTCCACCTTTCTGTGAGTTGAAATCTTGCCCACCCTCCCTTTGACTCCTAACTCACGGACCCTCATGTGCTTCCTTAGCAACGCGAGTCTCCTCCCATCTCCCCATTCTGCTCTCCCAAGGGCCATTCCCATACTGATACCCTGCGGTTCTCTGACGTGCCACACATCTGCTCCTTGTTTAAGTCCTACCATGTCTCTCATGTCTCTGTCACACACAAGTGCCCTGCCTCCTGCCCACACATGGGTCAGTCCTTGGGTCACGCTTCGCTCCACAGCCCTGCAGTTCTCTGAAGAGTGGTTGCTTGTCTGGGCTGGGCTCATGTTGCCCTTCTTTTCTGTTTTCCTTTACAGACTCACTACCACAGCAGCTTGTTACCTGGATTTGCACAAATTTCCTCTGGACAAGCAGGCCTGCAAGCTGGAGGTCGAAAGCTGCATGTTCACTGCCTATGGCTCCTCTTCCCACCTGGGGCTGTGGCAATTGGGAAACCAAAGGCAGAACTGAAAGTGAGAGGGACAACACACCTCTACACCTCTACATCCCCTGGTCCTCCACACTCTCTCTCTCCTACACACATAGGTGATGGAGATAAAGAAAGACAGGTGGTAGACAAACAAGATAGGTGATTGATTGACTGACTGACGGGGGTGTATATATGGCATCTGGGAGCAGATGGCATTTAGAGTGTGAGTCGTCCCCTTGGGAAGTTGCACCCACTATTGTGAAATTGTGCACAAGCTGGTCAGTGGGAGCTTGTAGCGTGTCTTTGGTGTGCTTTCCTTTCTGGCTAAGAAACTCCAAAGTGAGGGTTCTCTTTCCCCAGTGCTCAGGCTCAGAAAAGCATAAAGGAGCCCCCAAAATGGCAAGTTCCAGCCATCCTTTGGTTTTCAGACTGCTCTGGTGTGAAATCTGCATGTGCCC
>JAPYYL010000031.1:3141515-3163023 GCA_028534055.1 Eulemur mongoz
CATGCGCCACCATGCCCGGCTAATTTTTTTTTTTTCTATATATATTTTTTAGCTGTCCATATAATTTCTTTCTATTTTTAGTAGAGATGGGGTCTCGCTCTTGCTCAGGCTGGTCTCGAACTCCTGAGCTCAAACGATCCGCCCACCTCGGCCTCCCAGAGAGCTAGGATTACAGGCGTGAGCCACCACGCCCGGCCTGCATGTGCCCATTTTCTAAGACTTTCTCACCTTCGCAGATGGATACACGGTTGAAGACATCACGCTATTCTGGGAAGACAATGGGAGTGCCATCCACATGTGTCACATGCTGCAAGTCCCTCAGTTCTCTTTCCTGGGGAAGATAATTACTAGCAAGGAGGTGTATTTCTACTCAGGTGGGACCCACACCTTCCTTCTCTCCTGTCCCTTATCCCCTTTGCACTCCCATAAACTCCCAGTGGCCTCTGCCTGGGACCCCTACACTCTCTGCTGCCTCCCTTCACATTTCCCACTTGTTCTGCACTCCTGCCAGACCCCATTAATAAAGCCCCAACAGCTCGCCCTGTGCAAGTGAGAAAGTGCTGTGGAAGCACTGGGCCTGGTTGACCAGGCTCTGAAGGTATAAAGGATTCATGCTTCCTCTCAGGGATGGCCCCTCAGCCTCCATCTGTTTACAGCTTGGAGCCATCTCTTGTCTCTCCCATTCCCAGATGTCAGCTACCACGGAGCAGGTGAGAAAGGAATGGGAGAGAGCAAACTTGCTCTGTCATGTATACCTGCTGAGATGTGCCATTCTCACTGGCCTTCTCAGGCGGATGCCCGTGGATGGAGAATTAGAGGCTGAACTGCCCATCAGTCACCATACCCTTCATTGTGTGCCTCTCCACCCTGCAAAGCCCCTGGGCCCTGCCACCCTGACATCAGTGTGTCTCCTTGCCAGGGTCCTACATGCACCTGATACTCAAGTTCCAGGTTCAGAAGGAAGTCAACAACTACCTTGTGCAGGTCTACTGGCTATAGTCCTCACCAATATTCTCTCCTGGATATCCTTTTGGATGAACTATGATTCCTCTGCAGCCAGGGTTACAATTGGTAAGTCCTATCTCCATCCCAGGGAGGAGCATGGGTTGTCTTCCTTGGAACAAGAAAAGCGAGCGTAAGGGAGTGCTACCTGACGCAGAGTGTGACTGTGCACGCAAGCAAGCAAGCAAGGAAGGGCTTTTTCAGCAGGTATTTGTGTAGTTGCTTGACCAAGCCCCGGTGGAGAAACTGACATTGGAGATGGGTGTGAAAAGCACACTAGACTTGCAATCCTGGTAAGTTGTGCCCAAAGTACCAGAATTCATAGTTTGTCGAGTCCGTAAGTAAATGGACAAGTCACACATTTAGATCAGAAATACAACACAATAAACGTTGATTTAATCAAGGCGTCAGAACGCCTTGCCAGGCAGCAGGGCTTCAAGAGCAGCTGCCCTGAAGGAGTCGTTAATGGGCCGCAGATCCAGGTCTGCTTTCTCTGTCACTGAGACTCCTTGTCCTCCATCTTCAGGGGATCATTTGGGAATAAACCTGTGTATTTGTGTAATAGTTTAGGGTTGAGAAAATTTTCCCAGGGACTAAAGAATGATGAAAATGGAAGGGGCCAGCACAGGCCCAGGGGGGACTTTCTTCTCACACTGTGAGTCTAATTCATGTCACCGGGGGAGCTTCCGATCATGGTAGCTATTGATGTGTGCTTCTGCAATCTTCTTGGCAGGGGATGGAAATGTAGTGGGCCTTGCACTAGTAATTCAGTGCTGCTGTCAGAAGGGAAACACTTCACTTACACTCACAATTCATTTGCTAGGACTAATGACATTGACCGAACTACAAGGAGCCAGGACATTTAGCTTGCTCTGTACCAAGGAAGGGCGAAGCTTTTATCACTGAAGAGTGCTGATAACAACCATATGTACTTTCCCTTGGTCTTTGAAGGCATGTTGCTTGCTCTTATTCCCACTTAGTTGTACTCATGGCCTCCTTTTCGTTTTTACTGTTATGTGTACATCATAGTCGTATATCTCTATAGGGTACATGTGATGTTTTGATACTGGCACTGAATGTGAATTAATCAAATCAGGGTAATTGGGGCTTCCATCACCTCAGGTATTTATCATTTCTTTGTGTTAGAAACATTTGTATTCTAGCTATTTTAAAGCATACCCTAACTTATTGTTGACTATAGTCACTTTGTTGTGCTCTGAAATAGTGTTCATTCTATCTACCATCTAACTATATTTTTGCATCCATTAATCATACCCACCTTATTCCTCTGTTCTCACTATACTTAGCCTCTGATAACCATCATAATACTCTCTGTTTCCATTAGATGTTTCTGATATTTAGCTCCCACATATGAGTGAGAACATCCAAGATTTGTCTTTCTGTGCTTGGCTTATTTCCCTGAACATAATGTTCTCCAGTTCCATTTATGTTGTTGCAAATATTAGGCCTCCTTTTGCAGTAGTCTTCTCATCTTTAACCTTGACACGTAAGCAATCAACATATCCTAAATTTCCAAAATATTGCTATTCATCAGTGAGCTATCTACTGTGGGTAGTGCACAGAAGGAGCTCCAGGCAGTCATTCCCCTCACCTCTTCCCCTCAAGAAAAGGAAAAACAGCCCTTTTGCTATTTCTGATGGGATGCACTACAAAATCCCAGAGGTCATAGGGGCCAGGTGTGAATCTTGGACCCCAGTTATCTCCAGGTACAGGACCAGAGATTTATTGTGTAAGTTTTCCATCTTCACCTCAAAGGTTGTGTATCAGTCAGCGTTATCCGGAGAGACAGAACCAGTAGGATGCATTGACAGATAGATACAGGTATATGAGAGGAGATTGATTAAGGGAATTGGTTCATGCAATTTTGGAGGCTGAGAAGTACCACAATAGGCTGTCTGCAAGCTACAGAACTAGAGAGCCAGCAGCGTGTCTCAGTCCAAGTCTGAATGCCTTGCAACCAGAGAAGCAGATAGTATAACTCTCAGCCCGAGGACAAAGGTCCAAGACCCCAGAGCAGATGCTGCTGCAAGCCCAAGAGTCCAAAGTCCAGAAAGCCTGAAGTTCTGATGTCCAAGGGCAGGAGAAGAAGGGTGTCCCAGCTCTGGAAGAGAGAGGAAGAGAGAGAGAGAGGGAGAGAGAGAGTGCAAACTTGCCATTCCTCTGCCTTTTTGTTCCATCTGGGCCTCAGCCAATTACATCATGCCTAGCCACACTGGGTGAGGGCAAATCTTCCTTACTTAGTCCACTAATTCAAATGCAAATCTCTTCTAGAAACACCCTCACAGACACACCCAGAAATAATGCTTCACCAAATTCCAGGGTATCCCTTAACCTAGTCAATTCCACATCTAAAATTAAACATCACAAGTTGTATATCCTATTCTGGCTACAAGAAAGGCTAATGCACCCAAGTCACTAAAGCCAAAGCTAAGGAAGAAAGCAAACACTACTCCACAACAGCTGAGTTGCTCCTAAACAGACTGGATCTGGAGATGACCCAGGCCTTCAGTGAAATCTCTCACAAAACCTTAAGTCAACCTCTTCTGGAGTGTTGGCATTCCTGAATTCTACCGAGGTCCTGTCCATATTGAGGGCAGCCGAACGAAAGTATGTGGAGCAGAGGTGGGAGTGACTGTTGATCTGGGCCACAAACTACTCTTGGGTAGATGCAATAATCAAGATGGTGCTCTCCGTGCTACAGGTCTCCTCAGCCCATCACCCTGTGGCTCCATTTTGGTGACCCCATTCTCATTCCGAGAATGACTGTCAACCTAAAGCCTTTCAAGCCAGGAGATCCAAATCCCATTATAATACCATTTTAATGGTGGAGGATCCTAATCAAGACACTTGCACACACCCTTCCCCAGACTGGAGGCAGTTCATGTGCTGCTGGGAGAGGCCCCCATACTGGTATCCCTGGATACCAGTTTGCCAACACATGTGGAAAACTTGGCCTTGCCCCTAAGCCATTAAAGTCCTCCTGGGCCTGTTCAGCGTGTCAGTCCATCACCCCTTGTCAGGCGTCTCTGCATTCATACATCAAGTCACACTTCTTGGAGCACCAGGATTCTAGTGGTCAGCAGGACATGCTGCTGGAGGTGGAATGAGCACATCATTGGTCCAGGTAGCCTTCTCTCAAGCTGCCTCTACCCACCAGGTCCAGCTCCTTGAAAATGAAGGCCCATGAAGGTAGCAAGGCCATCTGTGTCAGAGACAGGGAGCAGAAGGAGCTGCCATTTCCTCTCTTTCTCCCCAGCTCATATCATCTCCATCCCTTCTCGCACTGAATGATGTCCCCAGACCCTTTCAGTCCTTTCCACTCCAGCATTTTCAAAGCCCTACTTGACCCACAATGCTAGGTTCATTCAATTATTCAATACAGTTTTGTGTGTTTTTTGAAATGTTTTATAACAAAAATTGAAAAAGTAGACCTTAAATCCTTTTCTATTGATTTTTATGTAGCTTCAGAAGAATTCCAGTTGCATTGGGGTTTCTATATGGAGATCCAGTTGTTTCACTGTCATTTACTAAAACCTTTGTGATTCCCCACTGTTCTGCAGTTGCACCTTTTTTGTAAATCAACGGTCCATATATAAGCCTATCTGTTTCAAGACTATGCTATTGCCATTGATCTGCTTGTCAACCACAGCACACATACCACAAACTTAATTACTCTAGCCTTTTAATAATTCTTACTTATCTGGTAGAGTAACTAGTTTTATCTTCCTCTATTACTTCAAGACTGTCTTGGCTATGCTTGGCCTGTTGCATGCCAATTTAAACATTACACTCCACTGGGTCACATTTCACACAGATATGCACATCAACAGACATATTCACCCACAAAGCCTTTGGGATTTTTTTATTTAGATTGCAGTCAATCTGTAGTTTAATCAAGGAGAATTGAAATCTTTATCCAACTGAATCTTCATATCCATGATCATATTATACTGTATTTTTAGTTAGGTGTTTATTACTTTATCTAAACAATGTTGTTATATTTTTTCCATAGAGTTCCTAAACGTGCTTTGGCTAGATTTATTTTTCAATATTTAATATTTTGGTATGATAGGTTACAAGCCACATTTTTCTGACTTTCATTTTCATTTTATACTGTTTGTTGCTGAAGAAACAAAGTATACTTTTTGTATATTGATGTTAGACCAAGCAACCTTGACATTCACTCTTTTTGACTGAATAGTTTAACCTTAGTTCTTTTGGATTTTCTTCACACACAGTCTAATCATCTGTTAATCATGGACACTTTATTTCTTATTTTATGAATTGCTATCTCTTCTGCTTCTCATTACGGCACTGAACAATATCTCCATCAAAATATTGAAGAGAAATTGTAATGGAAGGAATCCTTGTCTAATCCTCAGTTTCAAAGCAAAAGCTTTCAAATTTCCCCATATGTGTACAATGTTTGCTGTAGGTTTTTCTCACATATCCTTTATCTAGTTGACTTTTTTTTTTGGTTTTAACAAGCGTTTTATTTTAGAATACTGTTGGATTCACAGAAAAATTGCAAATATAGTACAGAGAGTTCCCACATGGCCCACACTTGCTTTCCCCTATTAATTAACATGTTATTATGCTACATTGTTTACAATTAGCAAACTAATAGTGATACAATGTTATTAACAGAAGTACACACTTTCTTTAGATTTCCTTAGTTGTTATTTAATGTCTTTTTTCTGTTCCAGGATCCTGTCCAAGATTCTACAGGATATTAAGCCATTACATTTTCTTAGACTGTCTTGGCTATGACAGTTCCTCAGGCATTCCTTGTGTTTGATGACATTGACAGTTTTGAGGAGTACTAGTCAGGCATATTGTAGGATGCCCCTCTCTTGGAATTTTGCTGTTGATTTTCTCATGGGTCTGGTATTATGGTTAGCTTGGTATTATGGGTCTGGAAAGGGGAGCACCACAGAGATAAAGTGCTATTCTAATGACATCATATCAAAGATGCATACCATCAACAATGACTTATCACTGTTTTTGTTTTATTTTGGAATATTATAGGGGTACAAACTCTTTGGTTACATATACTGCCTTTGCCCCTCTCAAGTCAGAGCCACAAGTCTCCTATCCCCCAGGCAATGTACTGCACCCGTTACGTGGGAATTTACCCATCTCCTCCTTCCCCCTCCCACCTGGCCAACACTTATCACTGTGGATATCAATCTTGATCACCTGGCAGAGGAAGGGTTTTTCAGGCCTCCCCAAAGTAAACTTACTCTTTTCCCCTTTTTCTACACTATGTTTTCTTGGGAAGGAAGTCACTGTGCCCAGCCAACACTTTAGAAGTATGGAGTATCTACATAAATGAAGTGTAATTCTACTTCACAGGAGATTTATCTACTCTCCCCCATTCATTCAGTCATTTATTTGTCAGCATACACTCATGGATATAAATTTTATACTTTGAGGGAGAGGGTGTGGTAGAAAACAATTTTATACTTGAAGAAATATCACCTTTTCCTGGGAATGTATATCAATTTTTATTAAATACAGTTATGTATAAATTTACTGTAACCAGGGAAATGCAACTTAAAACCAAAATCAAATACCATCTTACTCCAGTTAGAATAGCCATTAATAAAAAGTCAAAAATTGATGATGGCAGAGTGGTGGTGACTGCCTGGATTCATGCTGCAAGAGAGGAAGGCATGGAGCCAGACCTACCACAATGCTAGAGGACCGCTCCTCCACAAGATCAGCAGTGTGAATCCACGGAGAATCAACATGAGACAAACAAAGCCAGAAAAGTCTGAGGTGAATGGGAAATAATATTGCGAAATTCTGGAGAGTGCGAGACAGACAATAGACAGTGGAACGTGGGTCGGCTACACCTGCCCCACCATCGAGTGGGGCAAGGGAAGCCTCCTAGGAAAGTGGCTTGCTCTCCCCACTGACCTCCACACCCACTTATTTAGAGACCTGCCTCAAGCCGGTGCAGAATCCCTGAGGGAGACATGGGTGTTTGCAGACAGGAGGGTTTTTCAGGAAAACAGCTTAGACCCTGGGGGGTCTCTCCTGAGATGGCGCTTAGGGAGGAGGGACGGAACTGCGCCAAGGTGGAAAACTGCAAAGGGTCCCCAAACAACGGATCTCTTTGAGTCTCCTTGCTTCTTTTTTTTGGCAGTTTTCCAGCTGGTGGCCCCCGGTGAGAATCTTTGCCCACCAGACCCCTGGCTCCGGTGTCTGCCGAATGCAAAACATTAATCACCTCCAGCCCTGGAGCTCTGCAGGTGTGCAGGAAAGTGAAACCGCTCAGGAGCCACAAGGTGCGGAGCCGCTCTCTGCGCACTGCCCTCCGCTATTCTCTGAACCCATGCCAAGAGCGCAGGATATACATAAACATGGTGGGCAAGAGACACTACTGGGAAAACAGCTTGGACCCTGGGGGAATCTCAGCCAGGGTTGCACTTGGTGTGGATGGGCGGAGCTGTGCTAAGGTGTAAAAAAACAATGGATCGCTGAACTAAAGATTTTATTTTTATTATATATATATATATTTTTTTTCTTTTTCTTTTTCTTTCTGTCTTTCTTTCTTCTCTCTTTTTGCCTTCTAGCTGGGGAGCCATGGTGGGCTTCAGAACTCGCCAGGCCCCTGGATCTGGGACCTACAGGAACTTGAGCAGTCACCCCCAGTGTCGGGAATCTGCGCGCACGCAATCCCCATCTTGGGGCCCACAGTCAAATCGCTGCGGAGCCATAGGGTGCCAAGAGTCTCCCTGGGAGGCTCCCTGGCCTGGTCCGCGGACCTTCTATAGGGGCCCCACCATTGAGTAAATACTGAGTACTTCTCCAGACACAAGAGTGTGGAGCCTGCTCCCTGGGGACATTGTGCCAGGACAGACTTTTGCCCATGGGAGCTGCCGCAGATGGGGCGCTGAGTGAGAGAGGGCACTGTCCACTCCCCATAGCTAGTATCTTTCCTGCGGAAAGAGAGAGAAACCACCCCTACAGAAGAAGAACCAAAGGGAAACAAACAAACAAACAAGGAGAAATTCGGTCTGCTACTAGTGTGGACCCTGCCTGCCTACTGAAAGACCACAACACAGTGCCCTAACTCATCAAAGCAGTCTTGGATCACTCCAATCCTCTAGGGTTGGACCCACCAGAAGCAGGCCCCCCAATTGAAAAAGAAAAAACTCTAAAAAATACACAACACTCTCCCCCTCTTGATAAAAAAAAGCAACATATCTAGACTGCTTAGCAGCCTAAGAACAAAGTACAAAGTGTGCTGTTAACCAGACTAAGTCTGTAAGAAAATATCCAATGATAAATCTAGATGGGAAGGGCCCAGTGAAAAAACACGGGGAGCACAAAAAATCAAACGGAAATCTCACCACCAAAGAGAAATACCAGCTCTCAACCATTTGACACAAACCAGACTCAAAATACCAACATTTTACAGGAAGAATTTCAATTATGGATCATAAATGAGCTGAATAATATACAAGAAACCATGGATAACCAACATAAGAAAAACGCAAAAAAAAAAAAAAAAAATACAGGATTTGGAAAAAAACATTCACTAAAGAAATTGAAATATTGAAGAAAAATCAAACTGAACTCCTAGAAATGAAAAATTTACTCAGAGAGCTACAAAACACTGTGGAAAGTCTCAAGAGCAGGGTAGATCAAACAGAGGAAAGAATCTCAGAGATTGAAGATAACTCTTTCCAACTAAATAAGTCAGTCACAGAGATAGATCAAAGAAGTAAGAGAAATGATCAGAGTCTTCAAGAAATGTGGGATTATAAGAAGAAACCTAACTTGAGAATTATTGGCATTCCTGAGGGTGAAGAAGATAATAAGCAAGGGTTGGATAAACTATTTGAAGACATAATTGAGGAAAATTTTTCAGGCCTGGCTAAAACACTAGACATACAGATTCAAGAAGCTCAAAGGACCCCTGGGAGATTCATAGCAAATAGGAAAACACCACACCACATAGTAATCAGGCTGAACAAAATATCCACTAAAGAGTCCCTTCTTCGAGCTGCAAGGAGAAAGAAACAAGTAACATACAAAGGAAAGACCACCAAAATTACACCAGATTTCTCAACTGAAACCTTACAAGCAAGAAGAGGTTGGGGCCCCATTTTCACTCTTCTTAAACAGAATAATGCCCAACCTAGAATCTTGTACCCAGCTAAGCTAAGTTTTCTATACGAAGGAGAAATTAGGACATTCTCCGATAAACAAAGGTTGAGGGAATTCACCAAGACAAGACCAGCCCTCCAAGAAGTACTCAAAAGAGAACTACACATGGATCAGCACAAGAAAGATCCAGGAATCTAAAACTACTCAAGAGCTAAAGATCAAATTCCAGATACCAAAATGGCTCAAGAGAGAAAATAGCGCAATGAAGTTCTACCCAACAAGCTGAACAGAAAACGGTCCCACTTATCAGTTTTCTCAATAAATGTGAATGGCTTGAATTCCCCACTCAAGAGACATAGACTGGCACAATGGATAAAAAATCACAAACCAAGTATCTGCTGTCTTCAAGAAACTCACCTAACCTTCAAAGATGCATTTAGACTGAAAATAAAAGGATGGAAATTTATATTTCAAGCAAACTTTAACCAAAAGAAAGCTGGTGTGGCAGTCTTAATATCCAATCACTTAGCTTTCAAACCAACAATAGTAATAAAAGACAAAGATGGTTACTATATAATGGTGAAAGGCACAATTCAACAAGAAGACATGACTATACTCAATATATATGCATCCAACATAGGTGCACCCAGATTCATAAAGCAAACCCTACTAGGTCTGAACTAAATGATAGATAACAATACTGTAATAGCTGGAGACTTTAACACCCCACTGACAGTACAGGACAGATCCTCTAAACATAAAATAAACAAAGACATAATGGACTTAAATAGAATCCTAGAACAAATGGGCATGGCTGACATCTACATGACATTCTACCCAAAGTCCATAGAATAAACATTCTTCTCATCAGCTCACGGGACATTCTCTAAGATTGACCATATCCTAGGACATAAAGCATGTCATAAAAAATTCAAAAAAATAGAATTTATACCATGCATCGTCTCAGATCACAGTGGAATAAAAGTAACAATGAACCCAAACACAAACGCTAATTCCTATTCAAAGTCATGGAAGCTAAACAACTTTCTTCTGAACAATTATTCTATAAAGGAAGAAGTCAAGATGGAAATCAAAAGTTTCTTTGAATTAAATGACAATTGAGACACAACTTATCAAAATCTATGGTACACAGCTAAAGCTACCCTGAAGGAAAATTCATATCTATAAATGCCTATGTCAAAAAGACAGAAAACTTGCAAATAGACAATCTGACGAATAGACTCAAAGAGCTGGAGAAAGAACAGAATGACCCCAAACCCAGCAGAAGGCGAGAAATTACTAAGATCAAATCAAAATTAAATGAAAAGGACAACAAAGAAAGTATAAGGGAAATTAATAAAACAAAAAGTTGGTTCTTTGAAAAGATAAACAAAATAGATACACCTCTGGCTAGACTAACCAAGAGCACAAAAGTAAAATGTCTAATAACCTCCATTAGTAACATGAAAGGAGAAATCACAACTGATGCCACAGAGATACAAGATATCATCTATGAATTCTACAAAAATCTTTATGCACACAAACTGGAGAATGTGGAGGAAATGGACAAATTTTTAGAAACTCATAGTCTTCCCAGGTTCAACCAAGAAGAAATAGAGTACCTGAACAGGCTAATATCAAGAACTGAAATCAAAACAGCAATGAAAAACCTTCCCTAAAAGAAAAGCCCTGGTCCAGATGGGTTCACACCTGAATTTTACCATACATACAAAGAAGAACCGGTGTCCATCCTAAATAAACTATTCTCCAATATTGAGAAGAATGGAATTCTCCCCAACAAGTTCTACCAAGCCAATATAACATGGATACCAAAACCAGGAAAGGACGCAACAAAAATAGAAGACTACAGATCAATTTCTCTCAAGAATATAGACGCAAAAATTCGCAATAAAATGCTAGCAAATCGAATCCCAGTTCTTATAAAAATAATAATCCACCACGACCAAGTGGGCTTCTTCCCAGAGATGCAGGGATAGTTCAACATACGTAAATCTATAAATGTAATTCACCACATAAATAGAAGCAAAAACAAAAACCATATGATACTCTCAATAGACGCGAAAAAGTATTTGACAAAATTCAACACTCCTTTATGATAAAAACGCTTAACAAAATAGGCGTAGATGGAACCTACGTAAAAATGATACAAGCCATATATGACAAACTTACAGCCAACATCATTCTGAATGGGGAAAAATTGAAAGCACTCCCACTTAGAACTGGAACCAGACAGGGCTGCCCACTGTCCCCATTACTTTTCAACACAGTATTGGAAGTCCTTGCGAGAGCTATCAGGCAAGAGAGCAGAATCAAGGAAGTCCAAATAGGGAATGAAGAGATCAAACTCTCACTTTTTGCTGATGATATGATGTTATATCTGGAAAACCCCCAGGATTCAACCATGAGACTCCTGGAATTGATTAAAGAATATAGCAAACTCTCAGGCTACAAAATTAATATACACAAATCAGAGGCATTTATATATGCCAATAACAGTCAATTGGAAAACCAAATTAAAGACTCAATACCCTTAAGAATAGCAACAAAGATAATAAAATATCTAGGAATATACCTAACTAAAGACGTAAAGGACCTCTATAACAAAAACTATGAAACACTGAGAAAAGAAAGAGCAGAACTTTCAAATAGATGGAAAACTATACCATGCTCATGGATTGGAAGAATCAACATTGTTAAAGTGTCTATAATAACCAAAGTGATCTACAGATTCAATGCAATACCTATTAAACTACCAGCATCATTCTTCACAGACATAGAGAAAATAATGATACACTTTGTATGGAATCAGAGAAGACCCCATATAGCAAAAGCAATTTTAAGCAATAAAAGCAAAATGGGAGGTATTAATTTGCCAGACTTCAAACTATACTACAAAGCTGTGGTTCTTAAAACAGCCTGGTACTGGCACAAGTGTAACAACACAGACCAGTGGAACAGAACAGAAAATCCAAATATAAAACCATCCTTATATAGACACCTAATTTTTGACAAAGCAGGAAAGAACATACCCTGAGGACAAGAATCCCTATTCCATAAATGGTGCTGAGAGAATTTGTTAGCCACTTGTACAAGACTGAAACAGGATCCACAGCTTTCCCCTCTCACAAAAATCAAATCACAGTGTATAACAGACTTAAACCTTAGGCGTGATACAATCAGAATTTTAGAAGAAAATGTAGGAAAGACTCTTACAGACATTGGCCTAGACAAAGGATTTATGACGAAGACCCCTAAGGCAATCACAGCAACAACAAAAATAAATGAATGGGACATGATTAAATTAAAAAGCTTCTGCACAGCCAAAGAAACGGTCACGAGAATAAACAGACCACCTACAGAATGGGAAAAAATTTTTGCATACTATCATTAGATAAAGGACTGATAACAAGAATCTATTTAGAACTCAGGAAAATCAGCAAGATAAAATCAAACAACCCTATCAAAAAATGGGCAAATGACATGAATAGAAATTTCTCAAAAGAAGATATAAGAATGGCTAACAAACATATGAAAAAATGCTCAATATCTCTAATCATCAGGGAAATGCATATCAAACCCACAATGAGATATCACTTAACCCCAGTGAGAATGGCCTTCATAAATTCTTTGCCTAATCCAATGTCTGTAAGAGTCTTTCCTACATTTTCTTCTAGAATTCTAATCATTTCACACCTAAGGTTTAAGTCTGTTATCCACCGTGATCTGATTTTTGTGAAAGGTGAAAGCTGTGTGTCCTGTTTCAGTCTTCTACATGTGGCTATTCAATTTTCCCAGCACCAATTTATTTAATAAGGATTCTTGTCCCCAGAGTATGTTTCTGCCTGCTTTGTCAAAGATTAGGTGTCTAAATAAGGATGGTTTTATATTTGGATTTTCTGTTGTGTTCCACTGGTCTGTGTCCCTGCACTTGTGCCAAAACCAGGCAGTTTTAGGAACCACAGCATTGTAATATATGAAGTCTGGCAAATTAATACCACCCATTTTGTTTTTATTGCTTAAAATTGCTTTTGCTATATGAAGTCTTCTCTGATTCCATACAACGTGTATAATTATTTTCTCTATATCTGTGAAAAATGATGTTCATAATTTAATAGGGATTGCATTGAATCTGTGGATCACTTTGTGTACTACACACATTTCAACAATGTTGATTCTTCCGATCCACGAGCATGGTATGGTTTTTCACCTATTTACAAGTTCTGCTTTTTCCTTCCTCAGTGTTTCATAGTTTTTCCTATAGAGGTCCTTTACCTCTTTAGTTAGGTATATTCCTAGATATTTCATTTTCTTTGTTGCTATTTTGAAGGGTATGGAGTCTTTAATTAGGTTCTCCAATTGACTGTTATTGGCATATATGAATGCTCTGATTTGTGTATATTGACTTTGTAACCTCAGACTTTGCTGTATTCGTTAATCAATTCCAGGAGTCTCATGGTTGAATCCTGGGGGTTTTCCAGAGATAACATCATATCGTCAGCAAAGAGTGAGAATTTGATCTCTTCCTTCCCTATTTGGACTCCTTTGGTTCTACTCTCTTGCCTGATAGCTCTCGCAAGGACTTTCAATACTATGTTGAATAGAAATGGGGACAGTGGGCAGCCCTGTCTGGTTCCAGTTCTAAGTGGGAATGCTTTCAATTTTTCTCCATTCAGTATGATGTTGGCTGTGGGTTTGTCATATATGGCTCATACCATTTTTAGGTAGGTTCCATCTATGCCTATTTTGTTAAACTTTCTTATCATAAAAGGGTGTTGAATTTTGTCAAATGCTTTTTCTGCATCTATTGAGAGGATCATATGGTTTTTACTTTTGCTTCTATTTATGTGGTGAATTACATTTATAGATTTATGTATGTTGAACCACCCCTGCATCTCTGGGATGAAGCCCACTTTCTCATGATGGATTATTTTATTGATTAGCACTTGGATTCGATTTGCTAGGATTTTATTGAGAATTTTTGCATCTTTATCATAATAGAAATTGGTCTGTAGTTCTGTATTTTTGTTGCATCCTTTCCTGGTTTTGGTATCAATGTTATGTTGGTTTGGTAAAACGTGTTGGGGAGAATTCCATCCTTCTCCATATTGGAGAATAGTTTATGTAGGATGGGCACTAGTTCTTCTTTGTAGGTGTGGTGAAATTCGGGTGTGAACCCATCTGGACCAGGGCTTTTCTTTTTGGGAAGGTTTCTTATTGCTGTTTCAATTTCAGTTCTTGATATTGGTCTATTCAGGAATTCTATTTCTTCCTGGTTGAGCCTGGGAAGGCTATGTCTTTCTAAAACTTTGTCCATTTACTTCACATTCTCCAGTTTTTGTGCATAAAGATTCTTGTAGAATTCATAGATGATATTGTGTATCTCTGTGTTATCGGTTTTGATTTCTCCTTTCATGTTACTAATGGAGGTTATTAGACATTTTTCTTTTCTGGTCTTGGTTAGTCTAGACACAGGTGTGTCTATTTTGTTTATCTTTTCAAAGAACCAACTTTTTGTTTTATTAATTTCCCTTATAGTTTCTTTGTTGTCCTTTTCATTTAATTCTGATTCGATCTTAGTAATTTCTCGCCTTCTGCTGGGTTTGGGGTCATTCTGTTCTTCTTTCTCTAGCTCTTTGAGTCTATTTATTAGGTTGTCTATTTGCAAGTTTTCTGTCTTTTTGATATAGGCATTTATCGATATGAAATTTCCTCTCAGGACTGCTTTAGCTGTGTACCATAGATTTTGATAAGTTGTGTCTCCATTGTCATTTAATTCAAAGAAACTTTTGATTTCCTTCTTGATTACTTCCTTTATAGAATAATTGTTCAGGAGAAAATTGTTTAGCTTCCATGACTTTGAGTAGGAATTAGTGTTTCCGTTTGGGTTCATTATTACCTTTATTCCACTGTGATCTGAGAAGATGCATGTCATAATTTCAATTTTTTTTAATTTTTTAAGACATGCTTTATGGCCTAGGATATGGTCAATCTTAGAGAACATACCAGGAGCTGATGAGAAGAATGTATATTCTGTGGACTTTGGGTAGAATGTATGGTGGATGTCAGTCAGGCCCATTTGTTCTAGGATTCTATTTAAGTCCATTGTGTCTTTGTTTATTTTCGGTTTGGAGGATCTATCGTGCACTGTCATTGGGGTGTTAAAGTCTCCACCTATTACGGTATTGTTATCTATCATTTGGTTCAGATCAAGTAGGGTTTGCTTTATGAATATTGGTGCACCTACGTTGGGTGCATATATAGTAAGTATAGTCATGTCTTCTTGTTGAATTGTGCCTTTCACCATTATATAGTAACCATCTTTGTCTTTTATTACTCTTGTTGGTTTGAAAGCTAAGTTATTGGAAATTAAGACTGCCACACCAGCTTTGTTTTGGCTACCGTTTGCTTAAAATATCAATTTCCATCCTTTTATTTTCAGTCTAAATGCATCTTTGCAGGTTAGGTGAGTTTCCTGAAGACAGCAGATACTTAGTTTGTGTTTTTTTATCCATTGGGCTAGTCTATGTCTCTTGAGTGGGGAATTCAAGCCATTCACATTTATTGAGAGAACTGATAAGTGGGAAAGATTTCTGTTCAGCATTCTGGGTAGTACTTCACTGCTATGTTTTCTCTCTTGAGCCACTGTGGTAGCTGGAATTTGATCTTTAGCTCTTGAGTAGTTTTACATTCGTGGGTCTTTCTTGTGCTGATCTGTGTGCAAGTCTCTTTTTAGTACTTCTTGGAGGGTTCGTCTTGTCTTGATAAATTCCCTCAGTCCTTGTTTATCTGAGAATGTCTTAATTTCTCCTTTGTATAGAAAACTTAGCTTAGCTGGGTACAAGATTCTAGGTTGGGCATTATTCTGTTTCAGAAGAGTGAGAATGGGGCCCCAACCTCTTCTTGCTTGTAAGGTTTCAGCTGAGAAATCTGGCGTAATTCTAATGGGCTTTCCTTCGTATGTTACTTGTTTCTTTCTCATTACAGGTGGAAGAAAGGACTCTTTAGTGGATGTTTTGGTCAGTCTGATGACTACGTGGCATGGTGTTTTCCTATTTGCTATGAATCTCCCAAGGGTTCTTTGAGCTTCTTGAACCTGTAGATCTAGAGTTTTAGCCAGGCCTGGAAAATTTTCTTCAATTATGTCTTCAAATAGCTTATCCAACCCTTACTTATTATCTTCTTCACCCTCAGGAATGCCAATAACTCTCATGTTAGGCTTCTTCACATAATCCCACATTTCTTGAAGACTCTGATCATTTCTCTTATTTCTTTGTTCTATCTCTGTGACTGACTTATTTAATTGGAAAGAGTTATCTTAAATCTCTGAGATTCTTTCCTCTGTTTTATCTACCCTACTCTTGAGACTTTCCACAGTGTTTTGTAGCTGTCTGAATAAATTCTTCATTTCTAGGAGTTCAGTTTGGTTTTTCTTCAATATTTCAATTTCTTTAGTGAATTTTTCCTCCAAATCCTGGAATTTCTTTTTTGTGGTTTCCTTGTGTTGGTTATCCATTATTTCTTGTATATTATTCAGCTTGTTTATAAACCATAATTGAATTTTTTCCTGTAACATGTTGGTATTTTAAGTCTGGATTGTGTTGATTGATTGAGAGCTGATATTTCTCTTTGCTGTTGAGATTTCTGTTTGAATCTTTGTGCTCCCTGTGTTTTTTCACTGAGCCCTTCCCATCTAGATCTATCATTAGATCTTTTCTTGCAGATTTAGTCTGGTTAACAGCACACTTTGTACTCTGTTCTTAGGCTGTGAAGCAATCTAGGTATGTTGCTTCCTTTGTCAAGAGGGGGAGACTGTTGTGTATTTTTTAGAGTTTTTTCTACCTCTGTTAGGGGGCTGCTTCTGGTGGGTCCAGCCCTAGAGGATTGGAGTGACCCAAGACCAATTGGCGAGTTAAGTCACTGTGTTGTGGTCTTTCAGTAAGCAGGCAGGATTCACATTAATTGCAGGCAGAAATACTCTCTGTTTTTTTTTTTTTTTTTTTTTTTTCCATTTGGTTCTTCCTCTATAGGGTTGGTTTCTGTCTCTTTCTGCAGGAATGACACTGGCTACAGGGATTGGTCAGTGCCCTCACTCACTCAGCGCCCCAGCTGCTGCAGCTCCCACAGGGAAAAGTCTGCCCTGGTCCTATGTCCCCAGGGACCAACCTCCACACTCACACGTCTGGAGAAGTACTCAGTTATTACACAAGAGTGGGGCCCTTATATAGAAGGTCCATGGGCCAGAGGAGGGAGCCACCCAGGGAGCTGTTCAGCATCCTATGGCTCCACAGCGGCTAGGCTGTGGGCCCCAAGATGGCAACCGTATGTCTGCAGATCGCTGATGCTGTGGGTGACTGCTCAGGGTTCGGCAGGCAACGGAACTGGGGGCCTAATGAGCTCCAAAGCCCACTGTGGCTCCGCATCTAGAAGGCCACACACACACACACAAAAAAAAAACAAACAAAACAACACCCCCCAAAAAAACAAAACACCCAAAGCAACGCAAAGGGGGGGGGAGGGAAAGACAGAAAAAATAAAACAACAAATAAGAAACAAAACAATAAAATCTGTGGTTTGGCACTCCTATTCTGTTTTTCACCTTAGTGTAGCTCCATCTCTCCTCACCCAGTGTGGTCTCGTCTGAGATCCCTCAGGGTCCCAGCAGTCTCCTGATATTGTCTCTTGTCTACAGAGATTATGCAAAGCCTGCACTCTTGGCTGGGTTCATGTACTAGTGGAGCGAGCCTCCCAGGGAACCACTCAGTGCCTTATGGCTCTGCAGCGGCTATGCTGTGGACTTCAAGATGGTGACTATGTGCCCACAGAACACCGGCACTGGGGGGGTTGACGTTCTGTGTCTGGCAAGCACCAGAACCAGGTTCCTGGTGAGCAAAGACACCCACCGGAGCTCTCTGGCTAGGGAACTACCAAAAAAATAGCAAAGAAATATTAAAAAATCTGTGGTTCAGTGACCCTTTGCTGCTCTTCCCCTTAGTGCAGCTCCATCCCTCCTTGCCCAGCGCAGTCATGGCTGAGATTCCCCAGGGTCCAAGCTGTCTCCCAATATTGTCTCCTGTCTACAGAGATTATGCAAAGTCCATGCTCTTGGCTGGGTTGATGTAATAGTGGAGCGAGATGCCCAGGGAGATGCTCGGTGCCTTATGACTCCACAGCGGCTATGCTGTGGACTTCAAGATGGCAACCACATGTCTGCGGAATGCTGGCACTGGGGGGGTTGACGTTCTGGGTCCAGAAAGCACCAGAACTGGGGACCTGGCGAGCAAAGATGCCGACTGGAGCTCTCCAGCTAGGGAACTGCCGAAAAACTAGCAAATAAATATAAAAAATTCTGTGGTTTGGTAACCCTTTGTTGCTTTTCACCTTAGTGCAGCTCCGTCCCTCCTCGCCCAGCATCGTCTCAGCTGAGATCCCCCAGGGTCCAAGCTGTCTCCCAATATTGTCTCTTGTCTACAGAGATTATGCAAAGCCCAAGCTCTTGGCTGGGTTGACGTAATAGTGGAGCGAGATGCCCAGGGAGATGCTTGGTGCCTTATGGCTCCACAGCGGCTATGCTGTGGACTTCAAGATGGCAACCACGTGTCTGCGGAATGCTGGCACTGGGGGGGTTGACGTTCTGGGTCCAGAAAGCACCAGAACTGGGGACCTGGCGAGCAAAGATGCCCACTGGAGCTCTCCAGCTAGGGAACTGCCAAACAACTAGCAAAGAAATATAAAAAATTCTGTGGGGATACAGAAGATGGCGGAGTGGTGGTGACTGCTTGGATCTGTGCTCCGGCGAGGAAGCCATGGATCCAGACCTGCCACAACGCTAGAGGACCGCTCCCACACAGGAACAGGGGTGTGAATCCACGGAGAATCAGCGTGGGACAAACAGAGCAAGTGAGGTGTGAGGTGAACGAAAATTAAAATCGCAGAACTCTGCGGAAGGCGTGGAACAGACAGTAGCCAGCGGAGCACTGGCCGGCTGCGCCGACCCCCAGGTGGTGCGGGGGCAGTCTTTTGGGAAAGTGGCTTGCGCTCCTCACTGACCTCCACCTCCAATTGCTTGGAGAGCCCCCTACAAGCCAGAGCAGAATCACCGAGGGAGACGTAGGGCATTGCAGACAGGAGGCTTTTTCGGGAGAATAGTTTGGAACCTGGGAAGTCTCGGCTGAGACAGCCCTTGGCGAGAAGGGACGGACCTGTGCCAGGGGGGAGGGGCACGAAGGATCCCCAATCAGTGAATTGCGCTGTACCTCTGCACTACTTTTGTCGGTGGTTCTTCAGCAGGTGGCCCCCAGAAGTTTTGCCCGCCAACTCCACCGGCAGCGGCGGTCACTGGTCTCTGCCTACCGGGGAGCCAGTCACCCTCCCACCCAGGAGCATTGCGGGCGCCATCTTGAAAGCAAAGGCAGAACCGCTTGGGAGCCATAAGGTGACAAGCGGCTCTTTTTCCCCGGCGCCCTCTGCTGGTCTCTGAGCCCGCACCATCTCCGCCGGGGCCGCGCTCGGCGTGAAGGGGCGGAGCTGCGCTGAGACGTAAAAAAAACATTGAGTCGCCGCTCGGGACCCAACAGAGCAGACGTGAAGGGGCGGAGCTGCACTAAGGCGCAAAAACACAATCATTGAGCCGCTGAACTATATACTTCAGATTTGTGTATCCCTTCGTTTAGCAATGTGCTGTGGTGCTGTGTAGCTCTGTTTTTGTTCTTTTGTGTTTGTGTTTTTGGTGTTTTGGGTTAGGTCTTTTTGTGTTATTTGTTTGTTTTTTGTTTTTTTTGTTTTGTTTTGTTTTGTTTTTGGTTTTGTTTTTTCTTTTCTCTTTTTCCTTTTTTTCCTCTTCTCTTCTCCTTTTCTTTTCTCTTTCTTTTTCTTCTCCTTCTTTTCCTTCTTTTCTCTTCCTTTTTTTTCTTTTCTTTTTTCTTTTTCTTTATTTCTTCTCTCTTTTTGCATTCTAACTGGGAAGCCACAGTGAGCTTCAGAATCGGCCAGGCCCCTGGCTCTAGTACATACTGGAACCTGAGTAGTCACCCCCAACGCCAGCGATCTGCGGGCGCGCAATCGCCATCTTGGGGCCCACAGCCAAGTCACTGTGGAGCAATAGGGTTCCAAGAGGCTCCCTGGACGGCCCCCTACCCTGGTCCACAGACCTTATATAGGGACCCCGCCCATGTTTAAACATTGACTACTTCTTCAGAAGTGAGAATGTGGAGCCTGGTCCCTGGGGACATTGGGCCAAGGCAGACTTTTGCCCATGGGAGCTTCAGGAACTGGGGCGCTGTGCGAGCGAGGGCACCATCCACTCCCCAAAGCTAGTATCTTTCCTGCAGATAGAGACAGAAACCAACACTATAGAGGAAGAACCAAAGAGAAACAAGCAAACAAAGAGAATTTCGGTCTACTACTAGTGTGGACCCTGCCTGCCTTCTGAAAGACCACAACACAGTGTCCTAACTCGCCAAAGCAGTCTTGGATCACTCCAATCCTCCAGGATTGGACCCATCAGAAGCAGTCCCCCAACTGAAATAGAAAAATCTCTAAACAATTCACAACAGTCTTCCCCCCTGGCCAAAGGAAGCAATTTACCTAGACTGCTCCACAGTCTAGGAATAGAGCACAAAGAGTGCTGTTAACCAGACTAAATCTATAAGAAAAGATCCAACGATTAATCTAGATGGGAAGGGCCCAGCGAAAAAACACAGGAAGCACAAAGAATCAAACAGAAAGCTCGCCCCCAAAGAGAAATACCAGCTCTCAACCATTTGACACAAACTAGACTCAAAACACCAACATGTAACAGGAAGAATTCCAATTATGGATCATAAACAAGCTGAATAATATACAAGAATCAATGGATAAACAACACAAGGAAAACACACACAAAAAAATACAGGATTTGGAGGAAAAATTCACTAAACAAATTGAAATATTGAAGAAAAATCAAACTGAACTCCTGGAAAGGAAGAATTCACTCAGAGAGCTACAAAACACTGTGGAAAATCCCAAAAGCAGGGTAGATCAAACAGAGGAAAGAATCTCACAAATTGAAGATAACTCCTTCCAACTAAATAAGTCAGTCACAGAGATAGATCAAAAAAGTAAGAGAAATGATCTGAGTCTTCAAGAAATGTGGGATTATGTGAAGAGACCTAACTTGAGAGTTATTGGCATTCCTGAGGGTGAAGAAGATAATAAGCAAGGGTTGGACAAGCTATTTGAAGACATAATCGAGGAAAATTTTCCAGGCCTTGCCAATACTCTAGACATACAGATTCAAGAAGCTCAAAGGACCCCTGGGAGATTCATAGCAAATAGGAAAACACCACGCCACGTAGTCATCAGGCTG
>JAPYYL010000031.1:3163523-3187826 GCA_028534055.1 Eulemur mongoz
CCAAGATTGGAAAAACAAGCATCACATGTACTCACCAGAAAATTGGTTCGCCTGATCATCACCTAAATACACATCTGGGAACAACACAAATTGGATGTCAGACTGAGGTGGGGGGTGGGGGAGGGGATGGGGGTATGCCTACACAATCAGTGCATTGTGCACCGTTTGGGGAGTGGTAACACTTCAAGGTGCTGACTCGGGAAGGGGGGGTGGGGAAGGGAGGGATATATACCTACATGATGGGTGCAATGCGCACGACCTGGGGAACAGACACACGTGGAGCTCTGGCTTGGGGGGAAAGGCGGTACAGGAGCAACGTATGTAACCTGAAATTCTGTATTCCCCATAACAAGATGAAATAAAAAAAAAAAAAAAAAAAGAAAAAAAAAAATTCCCAAAGGCTTTGTGGGTGAATATGCCTGTATATGTTCACGTCTGTGTGAAATGTGACCAATGGATTGTAATGTTTAAATTGGCATGAAACAGGCCAAGCATAGCCAAGACAGTCTTGAAAGAATAAAGATAAAGCTAGTTACTCTACCAGATGAGTACAAATTATTAAAATTCTAGAGTAATTAAGTTTGTGGTATGTGTGCCGTGGTTGACAAGCAGATCAATGGAAATAGCGTTCTCTTGAAATAAAGGCTTATATATGGACCGTTGATTTACAAAAAAGGTGCAACTGCAGAACAGTGGGGAATCACAGTAGTTTTAGTAAATGACAGTGAAACAACTGGATCTCCATGTAGAAACCCCAATGCAACTGAAATTCTTATGAAGCTACATAAAAATCAATTGAAGAGGGATTAAATGTCTACTTTTTCAACTGTTGTTACCAGATATTTCCAAACGCAAAAACTATATTGAATAGTTGAATGAACCTAGCATTGTGGGTCAAGTAGGGCTTTGAAAATGCTGGAGTGAGAAGGATCTAAAGAGTTTGGGGACATCATTCAGTGCCAGAAGGGATGGAGATGATATGAGCTGGGGAGAAAGAGAGGAAATGGCAGATCCTTCTGCTCCCTGTCTCTGACACAGATGACCTTGCTACCTTCATGGGCCTTCATTTTCAAAGAGCTGGATCTGGTGGCTAAAGGCAGCTTGAGAGAAGGCTACTGGGACCAATGATGCATTCATTCCACCTGCCACAGCACGTCCTGCTGACCACTAAGCCCTGGCACTCCAACAAGTGTGACTTGATGTACGAGTCCAGAGAATCCTGACAAGGGATGTTGGACTGACACCCTGACCAGGCCCAGGAGGCCGTTAGTGGCTTAGAGGCAAGGCCAGGTTGTCCACATGTGTTGGGAGCAGAGTACTGACTCCCTCCTCACCTGGTTGAGAGCTCTTGATGCAGGGAGGGGATTGGGGGCTTTGGACACTCTCTTTCTTTGGCTCATTTCAAGATGTACCACAGATGCTGCTCTTTTGCAGAAATCCCTCTCTGCACACCCCTGGTAATAGATTTTGTAGTACCGGATGGTGCAAAGGAGGGTACCTCTCCTTCCTGCAGTTAGAGGTACTCTAAATGTGGAGGGGTAAGTATCATGGGATGACATTGAACTCAGTCCTAGTGGGCAGAGGACCTCCAGAGATACCAGTAGGAGGGCTTACCCTACAAGTACGGGAACTACCACCAGTCTGGGGAGGATTCCTCTAACAGTGTCTTTCACAGATTAGAAGTTTTAATTTTAATAATGTCTAAATAATCAATATTTTCTTTCATGAGTTATGCCTTTGTTGTCGTATCTAAGAAGTCATTGTCAAATCCAAGTTCACCTTGATTTTCTTCCATGTTACCTTTCAGAAGCTTTATAGCTTTGTGCCTTACATTTAGATCTAGGATCCATTTTGAGTAAACTTTGTGAAAGGTACACAGCAAGTGTCTTTCTCCTTGCTGAGGTCAGGGGTACTATAAATGTGGAGAGGATAGGCATCAAGGGATGACATTGAACTCATTTCGAGTGGGCAGAGGGCCTCCAGGGATATAAGTAGTGCGCTTCCCACAGCAGGACATGAACTGTCTCCAGTCTGGGTAGGGGTGTTGGGGAAGTGTTTAAATGAAGACCCTCCACCATTAAAATGGTATCATAAGGGGATTTGGATCTCCTGGTTTGCAAGGCTTTACATTAACAGTCACTTTCTGAATGAGAATGGAGTCACCCAAAATGGAGCCACAGGGTGATGGGCTGAGGGGCCCTGTAGCAGGGAGAGAACCATCTTGATTATTCCATCTACCCAAGCATAGTTGGTGGCCCAGATCAACACTCATTCCCACCTCTGCTCCACATACTTCCTTTCGGCTGCCCTGACTCTGGACAGGGGCCTCGGCAGAATTGAGGAATACCAAGACTGTAGAAGAGGTTGACTTATGGTTTTGTTAGAGATTTCACTGAAGGCCTGAGTCATCTCCAGATCCACTCTGTTCAGGACCAACTCAGCTGTTGTGGAGTTGAGTTTGCTTTCTTCCTTATGATCGGCTTTAGCGACTTGGGTGCATTAGTGTTCTTGTAGCCAGAATAGGATACACAACTTGTGATGGTTAAGTTTAGATGTGGAATTGACTAGATTAAGGGATATCCTGGTGAAACATTGGTGAAACATTATTTCTGGATATCTCTGTGAGGGTGTTTCTAGAAGAGATCAGCATTTGAATTAGTGTACTAGGTAAGGAAGATTTGCCCTCACCCAGTGTGGCTAGGCATGATCTAATAGGCTGAGGTCCAGATGGAACAAAAAGGTAGAGTAAAGACAAGTTTGCTCTCTCTCTCACTCTCTCTCTTCTGGAGCTGGGACACACTTCTTCTCCTGCCCTTGACTTCTGAACTTCAGACTTTGTGGCCTTTGGACTCTTGGACTTGCAGCAGCATCTGCTCTGGGGTCTTGTGCCTTTGTCCTCAGACTGAGAGTTATACCATCTGCTTCCCTGGTTGCAAGGCCTTCAGACTTGGACTGAACCATGCTTCTGGCTGCTGGTTCTGCAGCTTGCAGACAGTGTACTGTGGGATTTCGCAGCCTCCAAAATTGCATGAGTGAATTCCCTTAATCAGTCTCCTCTGATATATCTGTATCTATCTGTCTATGTGTCCTATTGGTTCTGTGTCTCTGGATAACACTGACTGAAACAAAACCTTAGAGGTGAAGGTGGGAAGCTTACACAATAAAGCTCTGGTCCTGTACCTGAAGACAGCTGGTGTCCAAGTTTCACTCCTGGACCCTATGACTTCTGGGATGTTGGTACTGCATCACATCAGAAATAGAAAAAGGGCTGTTTTTCCTTTTCTTTTTGGGAAGGGATGAGGGGAATGACTGCCTGGAGCTCCTTATGTGCACTACCCGCAGTAGATAGCTCACTGATGAATAGCAATATTTTGGAAATTTAGCATATGTTGATGGCTTATATGTCAAGGTTAAAGATGAGAAGACTACTGCCAAAAGGGGCCTGAGATTTGCAACAACATGGATGGAATTGGAGAACATTAAGTTCAGTGAAATAAGCCAAGCACAGAAAGACAAATCTTGCACGTTCTCACTCATATGTGGGAGCTAAATATCAGAAACATCTCACAGAAACAGAGTGTATGAAGATGGTTTTCAGAGGCTGGGAAGGGGAATGAGGACAGGGGGATAAGTTGGGGATGATTAATGGATGAAAAAATATAGTTAAATGGTAGATAGAATGAAAACTATTTCATAGCACAACAAAGTGAATATAGTCAACAATAAGTTAAGGTGTGTTTAAAAATAGCTAGAATAGGAATGTTTCTAACACAAAGAAATGATAAATACCTGAGGTGATGGAAGCCCCAATTACCCTGATTTGATTAATTCACATTCTGTGCCAGTATCAAAACATCATATGTACCATATAGAGATATACATCTATGATGTACACATAGCAGTAAAAACGAAAAGGAGGGCATGAGTACCTCTTAGTGGGAATAAGAGCAAGCCACAAGACTTCAAAGACCAAGGGAAAGTACATATGGTTGTTATCAGCACTCTTCAATGATAAAGGCTTCCCCCTTCCTGGGTACACAGCAAACTGAATGTCCTGGCTCCTTGTAGTTGGATCAATGTCATTAGTCCTAGCTAATGAATTGTGAGTGTAAGTGAGTTGTTTCCCTTCTGACAGTAGCACTGAATTACTTGTGCAAGTCCTGCTACGTTTCTGTCCCCCTGCCCTGAAGATTGCAGAAGGACACATCAATAGCTATCATGAGCGGAAGCTCCCCCAGTGACCTGAATTAGACACAAAGTGTGAGAAGAAAATAAATATTTCTTGGGGAAAGTTACTGGGACTTTGAGATGGTCACCACAGCAGCACCTAGCCTATCTGACTGACTATCCCATTCCAAATTGGGCATTTCCATATAGTTGGCCATTGTCTGGTGATGTGATGGGGCAGAGTCCTTTTTACTCATTGGAGAGGATGCTTGAGTTCTCATTTTTCTCACTCAAGGATGGACAGATTCCTCTATGGAGAGTGTGTCAGGATGGGAAGTCTCCCTGAGACATGGCCCATATGGAGCTGGAGAAACAGGAGAGGGTCTTTGTTTAGGTGGAACATTTTGTGCTGCAACATGCAGAACAACATTAGAATTAGAAAGGAATGTTTGTGTGGTGGCCCTGGAGGTGTGTCTGTCAGGTCTCCAGTAGGAAAACCTGCCATTAGGCGCAGCATTACTTGTCATCCCCGGCCTTGTCTGTGCGGAGGCCATGCTTCCCCTGGGGCTATTCCCATTCAATGACTGGGAGTAGCAGGGATGATGGTGCCAGCCTGTTCCCATCTGAGCAGGACCAGAGGGCACAAGTAACTGCATGAGCAGATAGTTCATGCCCTCTTACCAGTCAGCACTGTAGCACAGTGCCCCTTCCCCACCCTGTATCTATGGCCATATGGAGGGTCCTTTACGGCCAGTGGAAGTGGGTGAATGTACAAGCTTAAAATGGCTGGTACTGCTTCTTACACAGATGAGTGGGTGCTCTTAAAAGAGAGTGGAAAGGGAAAATTCTTTCCCGAATGTGCAGAACTTTGAGGGGTGTACCTGGCCTGGGGTCAGAGTGGGCTGGCTAGCTGGGAGAGGACTGGAGGAGGCTTCTGAGGGCACACAGCATATCACAGACAGAAGTGAGTTGGGGAAGGATGACAGAGTCCATCATCTCCCATCGATTTTTGTCCTCTTTTCTCCAACTGGCACTAGAGGGAGATTTTCTAGGAAGCTAATATGTTTCTCCTTTTGTTTTTCCTTCAGAGAACTACCTGTGGAGATATCATTTCTTTCAGATTCTTTTGTCTAGCCCTTTTGCCTTTTTACAGCCATAATTTTGGTCTGTGTATTTGGTTGGACATAGATAAAAGACAAACTCCAAGAGAGAAAAACATGGGGAAGGAAACTGAAATAGAGAAACTTGGAGTCAAGGATACAGAACTGAATTCTGTGCAGCAAATCTTAGGTTGGCCTTTGGAAAAGTTCATGTTCCAATTTTGACATTGACTTCCTGTGCAGTTCCTGAGAAACTTCCAGACCATGGGATGGAAACTCATTGTAGGCCCATGGCAAATAGGTCCCTTCTCCTCTACTACTGTTAAGCATGAAAATAAACTCAAGCTTATTAAGAAATAGGCCAAACCTTCCTCAGTCCTGTATACCTTACCAATTCCTGTCCAATTCCACCCTTGTGACCCCAAATGGGAGGAGCACTTGAATTGAGTAAGCAGCACAGTGGCAGCCCAAGGGGCGTCAAGAAGCATGCCAGACTGGGAAGAAGCTGGTAAGGGCTCCTTCACCCCAAGAATTAGGGAAGTTGGGAAGTGGGGGATGACATTCCCCTCCTCTCATCCCTGCCTTTGGGGTAGTTGTGTAGTCATGCAGGCAGCAAGTGACAGTGGTCTTGACGGAGTAAGGCTCATCCAAGTGCCACATGCTCCACCTGTGGCCACCTTCTGAACCGACCTTGTCCACAACAAATTAACCAGCAGAAGAGCATGCAGCCACTCATGGCAGATCCCAGCTGTGAGAAAACTCTTCCCCACATCCAAGCTGCACCTCCTCTTTCCGCAGGTACCTGTCACCCCTCTGGCACAGTAAGCTTTCAGCAGCAGGAGAGCTGCTAGGCAATGAAAGGGAGATTTCTGCCCATCAGGGTCACAGTGGAATCTGTGGGAAGGTCACATGGAGCTGACTGCACTGCAAAGGCAGGCCCAGCAAGGGCTCCCTGCTGCAGTGTTGGTGAGGGAGGCACCGAGTAGTGTGTGCTCTGCAGTGGGCTTCTCTGCAGCCAATCAGGCCTGGAGTGGGCTCTTAGTGGGCAGGTGGGGTTGGGATCCTGAGTCCTGTGGGGGAGGCCAGGGGGAGCCAGGAGAATGGGGCATGTTGCCAGGGGGTGCTGACATGAGTCAGAACAATGTAGAAGATGAGGTATCGGGCAAACTTTTCTATCCTGTGTATTTCCCAGCTTGGAGCAGCAAAGCAGCCTCTGCAGGGTGGGTTTGCAAAGCACTCCTGGCCTGTTTGGGGCACCAAAGGACCACAAAGCATCACTGGGCAAGGGTTCCTGCTGCAACTCCAAGGTTTTAATCAAAATGTGCTTGGAGATGCACTGAGGAATGTGGGCCACAGCAAGGATGCCCTGCACCACTTCAGGGCATTTGAATGTGATTTTGCAAACGTTTTTATCCTGAGCATGCTCTATTCCCACCCTCACAAGGCTTTCTTGCTCACACTTATGCACATCCATGTTGCCAAAGGAGATTTTGCAAACAATTTTGTTCTTTATAAAGATGGCTTATCCCACGCCCCTTACCATGTAAAAGGGAACCAGATGTCTATCTTGTATTTTCGCACCACAATGTCTTTTTCTGTTTTAAAAGTTTTTGTTTGAAATTATTAGGAATGGCCCATTCAAAAGTGTGAACTAATTTAATTTGTGCTGTTGCTAATTCTCCTTGTCCTGAAAACCATGGGCTCAAATGTCCTGGGGCATGGGGAGGCCGACGTGCAAAGCCGTGGGAAGGGCATGGTGAGGGATGGAAGCCAGAGGCTTCCTGGTTGCAGACAGATGTCCTGTGCAACACTTTGTAATCCTACAGAGAGGCGACACGATGACCCGGCAGAGTGCTTCTCATTAGATGTATTTATTCTTCCCTTTTGGCTGTTTACAATATTTTATTTCAGTATATTTTTCAGAAGCATACTTGTACCTTTATGTTTAATTGTTTTGAAGTGCACACTGGTCAAGGTCTTTTTCATGAAAAAATGTACAATTAATGAGGACAAAGAAGGTGTCCAGTCATCTCTTGAGGCTATGGCACTTTGTGACCCCTTTTCAGTTTCGGCCATCCAAGGCAACTGGGTCTTGCTTCTCCTCTTCTTTAATTGGTTTTCACTTGCCTGGGCCCAGCACCACTTCTGAAGACCTGTCTCTGCGTGAGTGTGTGTGTGTGCGTGTGTGAGACTTTACTGTACTTCATTGGCTTTCAGTGTTTCTCTGATGTGGCTGTGATCTGAAGAATCTTTTGTCACTGCCCAATGTCAGGCACCATGGCCAGTTGTGCTAAACTCGGGCACACTCAACTCTGCTGATGACAACTGACCCTGGGGACACAGTCTGGCTAGATGGTGGGCACAAAGTCTCATGCAAATTGAGTCAACAGAACTGACCCTGACTAAGTGGGTCTATTTCATAATTTAAGTATATCAGAGAGATACATTAACACCCTGTCCCTCCCTCCACTGGAAATGCAACACTGATACTATAGATTTCCTATTGACCACAGGACACGATACAACAGACATGAACACACTGCACTTTTAGTAGGACAAGTCACGATTTCCTTTGATGTTTGGCTATAGAATAGCTAGGAAGTTACTACTCATCACCACAGCAGGGTACCATGCAGTTAGATAGCTTAGTGGATGTAATCATTAGTTAATAGCTCAAAGGTTTAATTCTTGTATGTACAGAATAAGGAAGCATCATCAGGAACGGCCACAGTCTCAGCAAATGTCAGCTCTAAATGTGGAAAGACTTTGCAGCCCTGCTATTAACAAGATGACATGAATTGTAGAAATACATTTGACAAGCTCCATTGAAAATCATCTGTGACCTGTGCAAAGGCACCCCACAGTGGCAGATGGAAAGGGCAAGAACTTGGTAGGAAATGTGTCACCTATATGCACAACAAGTTGACATTTTGAAGAGAAGGACAGGGGTGTCCATCCTGTGCTAGTGGCACAGAAAGGATTCTAGGGGGAAGTGGATGGGAGGGAAAGTGGGAGAGGAGCAAAGTGGGGGTCTCTCCATCCCAAATGCTGCCCAAGTTCCAAATTACCAAGCGCTCTTTGACTGGTGGGGACTGAGAAAGGCTCCGGTCTGCACCCCTGCAGCACCCAGCTGGACACTACATTTCCAGAGTCACTTGGTGTGACGAAAAGAGAGGGAAGGGATGAGGGTAGTCAGCTGGTTGTGGGGGCTTGCAGGGCTGGGGAGGGGCTGGGGATAGCTGGGGTGAGGCTCAATGACACAGACAACAGACCACATGCAGGACTTGACAAGGGGAGATCTGCCAATTCTCAGGCTCAAATGAACAAATCCATGGCAAACTCAGAAGATTTTTTACTGAAAAGGGGTCGGTGCCACACCTCCACCTCACACTGATACTGAACTCAGGGTATGAGTCACAGTAGAGTTCAGCTGCTCTCGTTGCAGCACAATAGGGCAAGATATTCTTTGTAAGGTATACTACTATATCTAACTATGTGGATTTATGGAGATATTTACAAGTGGCCTCTCTGCCCTTCCTCTGTGCCATGAAGCCTTCATGTGCATGGCTGCCAGACATGTCTGAAAGCCCTCTGTTTGTTCCTAGTGCTCCCATTTCCCTTTGTGGATGCCTCACAAATCAACTGCTCACCCCCCACAGGGCTCAAAGCCCATCGGGGTCCTGGAAACCCATATCCAAGGCAACCAAGCAATGCTTGGGCTCCAGGAAGCCAGCCTTTCTACAGCCACGTGGGGAGCTTCAGACGTGAGGCTATGACTCCTCCCTAAACCTGGATCTCTCTGTGGGGTGTCCAAAAATAAAGAGGAATCTTAGCCAGTCTGGTGGCAACTGGGTTGTTTCTAAGTGTCCTACAGCATTTGTGTGTGCACACATGCCCGCGTGCCTGTATGATTGTGCACGAGTGTGTGTGGCCATTTGTGAATGTGTGCAGGTCTGGGTGCGCATAGGCATATACCAGTAAAGGTGAGTGCCCCCCACGTGTGTCTGCACACGTGGGTGATAGTGTGTGTCTGTGTGGGTGTGTGAGTGAGAGAGGATATATGCTTGTGCAGAAGGCAGAAAGAGAAAAAAAGCTGGGCCCACTGAGGCAGGCAGTCCTTAGGCCACTTTGTCACTTCCCTGTCTCCCATCTGACTATTGCTAGTCCTGGAAGGATGAAAGTAGTGAGTTCCAGACTCCAAGTCCAAGGTGGAACTTGGGGCCTGTTGCTAGAGTCCAGCAGCCAACCACCATCCCGGGGTAGGCTTCTAAATTGTTTCCTGCACCTGAATGGGCCACCACCACAGTCCACGCCTGCAGCCATTGCAGGCAATACTGTGGGGGCTTCGCTACATCACCTACCTGCCTGTGTCTACCACCAGCTGCCACACGTGGGTCAGGGTTGCAAGGCAATGGGAATAGAGGTTAGAGACAACACCCCATCCGGTTTGATGGCTGTCCCACCCCATCGTTTGCAGCATGCTTCTGTTCTCATTGTATCCTTCAGGCCCTCCCCTCAGCCTGTGCCTCCAAAGCATGTCCTCTCAGAACAAGGCAAGACGCTCTGCACTTGTTGCTTATCCCAAGGACTGAGCATTTCCTACCTCAAGGCACTAAATTACCACTCCTGAAGACCACATTCATGTCCTATGGCTCATCTGTCCAGGAGACAGCACAGATGGGTGAAGGGAGGGGAAGAGGAGTGGATGGGGACCAGGAGATTACAGTCCCTGGAACAGGGAATTGGAGAGACACAGTCCATTACCCAGCGCAGCCAAAGGGTGCCCTCCATGTGGGAACAGGCCAAAGGAATTTTGGTGTTTCTGGAAGGGCCGCCAACCTGGAATATATATTTTGTCAGGTGCATTTTGCTTCACGCTCATTCAAACCAGATTAACACAGGTATGCACACATGCACTCACAAACACAAATACTCAGCAAACACCCATATGTATACACACAAGCGCACACGTAAGCCACACTTTCATGGGGATGCATCCACATGCACACGTCCATACATTTTTGCACAGATGCTTGCATTCATAGCAGTATAGATTTACAGCGATAGGCACAGCAGTATACTGCTTCTCAAAACGTTGTACATGCACCTAGACCTACGGTGATACATACGAACACATCCAGGTATACAAGGAAACACAAACTCAGAAGGATACTTAAAGGGAGGTGGGAGAGGGGTGAGCGGCTGCAGGAGAGGCTTCCAAAGGAGAAAGGGTGGTACAGGTTGAGTGTTTGGTGATGCCCACTTCTTCAAGGCCTCCAATAATGAGGTGGAGCTGCTTGGCAAGCTGAAGCACAGGCGAAACCTACTTCCCTTAGGGGCCCCGCTGGGTGGACAGTGCCCATGTGCTCCATCTGCTCACTTCCCCCTTTTTGGCTGGCCACCAGCCAGTTCCTGCAGAGACAACCCTGTACTGGTACCAGAGAGTACATTTGGGGGCCTGGTAGAGAGGCAGACTCTGTGCCGGAGCATCCCCTTTTGCAAAGGGGAGAAAAGAAAGGGGAATTCTTTGGTTTAGAGAGTTAGGAGAAGGAAGAGCAAGTGGGGTGGCTCTACCACTCACTCTCTGCACGCCCTGAAGCACGGCACACAAGCTCCATTTGTTTTCCTTGCCACACTGGGAACAAGGTGCTTTGCCTTTCCTGGCTCACGGGGCTCCTGTGAGGGTCCGATGGTGTGGTGGGTCAGTAAGCTTGTTGACACTATTCACTAGACAATAGAAAGGATTAGTATATAGACTTACAGTAGATGTTCATCTACTAATCTGGGTCAGACAGTGAACTCCCAAGTCTGAACTTTCCTAACCCTAGTGCTTATTCCCAAGTGCTTACTCTGGGATTCATGATCAACTCAGCATCTGACAGTGAGCGAACTCCCAACTCAGACAGATGTACCAAGTCCCTGGTGTCAGGCATTCTGAAGCAGAAATACAGGCAAGAGAAGTTCCCGTTCCTCCAAAGAGGTCAGCTCAACAGTGTCATCTCCAACTTGGCCTTGCCCCCTGCCCCACTGCAAGCTCCCAGTGGGTGTGTGCTCCATCACTTACCCTGACAGGTCACCGTGCAGCCTCATCCACCTACATTCCCCTCCTAACAATGCACCACCACTCTGCATTCTAAATACGACAAAAAGAATGGGAAAAAGGCACTTACACATGCTCCCCAAGTTCCCTATGGTCATTTCCCTGAACTTCCAAGCCATGGCTAGCTCTTCCCCTGTGCACCCTAACCCAACCCAGATTGACTTTTTCCTATACGGCCCTAAGCAGAGTGTGAGGAAGGTCCTTAATTACTAGGAGGAAAAAAAAAAAGAAAAGAAAAGTCATGAAACAGAAATTTTGACAACTCAGGGGGACAGAAAAGCCCCTAGAAACGTTTGTGAGCAAGGCTTAGATCCTTCCGCTGTCTCCAAACCTGGCTGTCCTCTGTCCTCTAAACATTCCCAGGGGCCTTTCCATGCTTACTAGCTGTGAGAAGTCCTTGGAAAGATGAGTGCCTTCTAGCAGGAAAGGAAATCAATGTGCTCTTTACCTCCAACTCCTCCTCAGTCCCTTACTTTCAAGCCAGAATACACACTTTCCAATCACTCTCCACCTCATGCTTATAAACAGGAGTGTGGGACTGATCAGATTGTCCGGAAAGCCACAAAATAAAATGAATGAAGGAGAGAGGGAAAAATAAAACCAAAAGAAACCATAAAGGAGCAGAGCCCAGTGTCCCTGCTGCTCTGGGGCCATTGGGGGACTATTAGATGTAGTACACCCAGTAAGCAATGTTGAACAACCCAAAGGACAGAGGGAAGAGGAACCGGGACCACTTGTCAATCTTAGGGATGTAGTCGGGTTTGAAGAGATCAAAGGAGAACTCTTCGGCGAAGGCACACCCAGAGCTCAGGTGGCCACTGTCCTCAGACTGTGAGCTACTGTCCTTGCCTGGCCACTGGTCATGAGGTCATCATAATCCAGGCTCCAGATACTATCAACATCACACTCGGGCTGCTCCTCAAGGCCAAGGCAGCTGTTCTCAACATTGACTTCATCGTGTAAGCTATGGATCTCCTCCAGCTCACGGTTTGCTTCTTGCACACAGGCCTGGCCACAGCAAAGCACGGGCCACCCACTGGGGCTCTCATCTGAGCTCAAGCTCCCAAAAGAATCTTCAGAGTCACGTGTCTCTGCACTGCCATCAGCCTTGGCACGGTTGCGGATTTCGGTAGGAATGGCACTGTCACCGTTCTGGAAAGCATTCAAGTTAGCACTGAAGACAAGGCGGACCTGCTCTGAGGTGGAGGGGAGATCGCTCAGGCTTTCTGCAGTGTCCAGTGGGGCCTGGCCTGTGAGAGAAGTGAGTGGGCTGAGGCTTTCTGAGGTGGCCAGCTGGCCTGCTTGGAAATGGATGTCAGAGAAGCGAGGCTTTCCGGGCTTGCCAGAGGGCCCTGAGCCATTGGGTGGGAAGAGAGCTAACTCCATCTTCCATGATAATCAGACCATCCTTTGAGGAGATAATGGACAGGCTCATCAGTTTCCTGTAGCCCAGGTGGCTATGCATGGGGGCAGGGAGAGGGGAGGGGCTTTCCTCATCAGCACTTGCATTGTTACTGTCGATCTCTTGAAAGACAGAGCCGTCTCCTCTCGGGGTCTCAAGTGTGCAGGGGGCTGATGAACAGGACCAAGAGACTGTCAGCATGCAAGGGAAGGACATGGCAGCTGCCAAGCCAATGTCTGCCTGGGGGCAGCTGTTCCCTTGGGAGCGCTGTGTGGTGCATGGAGGCCTGCTCAGGCAGGCAGGTCTGGGCTCTCTGTGAAGGAGGAGGGACATTGTTGGACATTAACGTACTGCCCACAGCTAGAGCCTCAGCAATGCCTTGGGAATCTGACGTGCCAAAGAAGGCTGGGTAGGCAGGCCAGCCTCTCCACTCTCTGTCTTCCTTTCAGCCTCCCTCTGCCCATCTTCCCTTCCAGCTTCATTGCCTGCCCTGGATACATACAAAGTGGACTGAATTTGGTCCAAAGGTCTGCAGAAATTTAGCCTTGCTGTGTATTTGCTTTGTGACCTTGGACAATGATCATGTGTCAAGGAGTGATGATAAAGAGTCCTACTTCGTCATTATCTGTTCACTTGTGTGTGTGTGTGCGTGTGTGCACACATGTGCTGTGTGTCTGTGTGTGTGAGGATTAAAGAAACTAACAAATGTGGAAGGGTTAAAAGCACTAAGCCGGGGCTTGACAGATGCTCAGGGAAAGCTGATTGTCAGTGAAAAAGTCAAACCTGCACTTTCCTCACCACCACTTCCTGGTACCGGTAGTGGGCAATGACTCCTCGTGGCCTCCTGCATCACCTATGGTGCTGCTGAGGTCCCTGGCTGTAGAAAAGATAGTTGATGTAGAGATACTCCAGCAGGGACAGAAACACGAAGAACAAGCACACAAGGATATAGATGTCGATGGCCTTGACATAGGAAATGTGGGGGAGCTTATTCCGCAGATGAGAGTTGACAGTGCTCAGGATGAGCATCGAAGTAAGACCTACAAACAGAATGACAATGGCTCAGTCTCCTCTGGTGGCTGAGATTCCTGGCAAGCCCCTGGGCACCTGGCCATCTCTGGAGTGAGGAGGGCACTCAGCAAAAGCCTTCACCTCTCTGGTCTGGGGAGCACCTTTGCTGAAGTGCTCGCTTTGTTCCTTCTCCCGCATATTGAAGCCCAGCCTCTGCCTCAGTGGTCCACGACATCCCATGGCTCTTACGGTCAAGTGCCAAAACCCCAGCCAAGGCTGCTTCCCAGTGATTAACACCTGTGGTTCCCCCTTGCCCTGTGCTGGCCCCTTCCCCTTTTGTCTTCCTTTAGTCCCCGGAAAAATTTGTGAGCCCTAAACTATTACACAAGTGCAAAGGTTTAGTTCCAAATGATCTGAGGAAGGAGGCCAAGGAGTCTGCCCCAAAGACAGTGACAGAGAAAGCAGACCTGCATCTGGGGCCCATTTGAGGCTACTTCAGGGTAGCTTCTCTTGAAGCTCTGCTGCCTGGTAAGGTGTTCTGACGCCTTGATTAAATCAATGTTTATTGTGTTGTATTTCTGATATGAATGTGTGACTTGTCCATTTACTTATGGACTAGATGAACTATGAATTCTGGTACTGTGAGCACAACATATCAGGATTGCAAGTGTAGTGTGTTTTTCACACCCATCTCCAATGTCAGTCTCTCCACTGGGGCTTGGCCGAGCACCTACACACCCGCCTGCCAGAAAAAGTCCTTGCTTCCTTGTGTACGCAGTCACGTGTTGAGGCAGGTACCACTCCCTTATGCTCGCGTTTTTTGTTCCAAGAAAGACAATCCACGCTCCTCCCTGGGATAGAGACAAGATCTATCAATTGTTACCCTGGCTGCAGAGGAATCATAGTTCATCTAAAACGAGATCCAGGAGAGAATAGTGGTGAGGACCGTAGGCCAGTAGACCTGCACAAGTTAGCTGTTGACTTCCCTCTGGACCTGGAATGTGAGTATCAGGCACACATAGGACCCTGGCAAGGAGACACACTGATGTCAGGGTGGCAGGGCCTGGGGGCTTTGCAGGGTGGACAGACACACAATGGAGGGGGTGGTGACCAATGGGCAACTCAGCCTCTAATTCTCCATCCAAGGGCATCCTGCCTGAGAAGGCCAGTGAGAATGGCACATCTCAGCAGGCCCACGTGGCAGAGCATGTTTGCTTTCTCCCATTCCTTTCTAACTTGCTCCATGGTAGCTGATGTCTGGGAATGAGAGAGGCAAGATATGGCTCCAAGCTGTAAACAGATGGAGGCTGAGAGGCCAGCCCAGAGAGAAGCACGAATCCTATATACCTGCAGAGCCTGGTCAAATGGACCCAGTGCTTCCACAGCCCTTCCTCACTTGCACAGTGTGAGCTGTTGGGGCTTTATCAAGGGGGCCTGACTGGCATGCAGAACCAGTGGGAAATGGGAAGGGAGGCAACAGAGTGTAGGGGTCTCAGGCAGTGGCCACTGGGAGTTTATGGGAGTGCAAAGGGGACAAGGGAAGGGAGAGAAGGAAGGGGTGGGACCCCCCTGTGTAGAAATACACCTCCTTGCTAGTAATCGTCCTCTCCAGGAAAGAGAATTGAGGGATTTGCAGCTTCTCAGCCATGCAGAGGGCACTCCCGTTGTCTTCCCAGAATAGCACTATGTCTTAAACTGTGTATCCATCTGCGAAGGGGAGAGAAACAGAGAGTCTCAGAAAACAGGCACAGGCAGATTTCACACCAGAGCAGTCTGAAAACCAAAGGATGGCTGGAACTTGCCATTTGGGGAGCTCCTTTATGCTTTGCTGAGGCTGAGCACTGGGGAAAGAGAACCCTCACTTTGGAGTTTCTTAGCCAGAAAGGAAAGCACAGCAAAGACACACTACAAGCTCCCACCCACCATCTTGTGTACAATTTCCCAATAGAGGGTGTCACTTCCGAAGGGGACGACTCACACCCTAAAGGCCTTCTGCTCCCAGATGCCACATATATACAGCCCCATCATTCAGTCAATCAATCACCTATCGTGGGTATTTACCACCTGTCTTTCATTATCTCCATCACCTATGTGTGTAGGAGAGAGAAACTGTGGAGGAGGAGGGGGTGTAGAGGTGTGCTGTCCCTCTCACTGTCAGTTCTGCCTTTGGTTTCCCATTCGCCACAGCCCCAGGTGGGAAGGGGTGCAATAGGAGGTGAACGTACAGTTTTCCACCTCCAGCTTGCAGGCCTGCTTGTCCAGAGGGAATTTGTGCACATCCAGAAAACAAGCCGCTATGGTGGTGAGTCTGAAAAGGAAAACAGAAAGGAAGGGCGACGTGAGCCCAGCCTAGGCAAGCAACCACTCGTGAGAGAACTGGGTGGCTGCAGAGGGAAGCGTGACCCAAGGACGGACCCACGTTTGGGTAGGTGGAAGGGCACTTGTGCGTGACAGAGACACGAGAGACCTGGCAGGACTTAAACAAGGAACAAATATGTGGCACATCAGAGAACCGCAGGGTGTCAACATGGGAAAGGCCCTTGAGAGAACCAAATGGGGAGATAGGAGGAGACTCATGCTTGCTAGGGAAGCACATGAGGCTCCGTGTGTTAGGAGTCGAATGGAGGGTGGGCAAGATTTCAATTCACAGAGAGGAGGAAGGGGCCACTCCCAGACAGAAGGAACAGCAGAATTCAAGGAGCCTATGGGAATCTCTGAAAGTTCCACTTTGTGTATTGTGTAGGGGGAGTGAGGGGGGCCAATGCAAGATGTGTTTGTGTGGCCCTTAGAATGTCTTTGTGCCATATTCAGCAGGAATAGGAAGCCTAGTGGGACAACCACAGCACCGTAGGAGGACTCATGGGATGCCATACCGCACCATACCATCTGGGTGAAGCTGAAACATGCGATTTTCCATAGTCACATCATGCACGTAAGCATCCTTGCTGTTCACAAAGTAGCAATCAGGGCCCACAACTTGTCATGCATCCAAAAGTCCAGGGTCAGGTTCAGGTTGGTCTCATAGTATGCTAAGCGTGAATCTTTTCAGATCTGATGAAAAAACATGGTGATTGTATAGTCCTGGGGAGAGAAAGGTAAATCCCAGTTGCAAGTTAGGTTGTTAGAGCTCTATCCTCTTTGTGTATATGTGTGTGTGTGTGCACATACCTGTGAGTGCAACCATATTGAAATGTATCGCAACTATAGATGAGTGCATGAAACATATAGATGTTTAAAAAAAGATTATTAAAATGACCCTCGTGTAATTAAAATCCAAGTTAAGAAACAGAGCATTACCAAAAACTTTCAAATCCCAATGTGGCCCTTCTGGAACATATTTCCCACACCACCCAGCGGTAACCATTATGCTAGATTTTATGATTAATAATTTCCTTGCTTTTTGTTAGAGTTTCATTGTCCGTGTATTCCTAGAAAATACATTGCTTAGACTTTTTAAAAATACTTTATCTCAATGAAATCATACTGCTTGTATTCATGATCTGCTTCTTTCACGCAACATTTTATTCGTGAGATCCACTCAGGCTGACACGTGTAACTATAATGTGTTCGCTTGCCCTGCTGGGTAACAGATGAATATACTATCCATGTTATTGGATGAACACACCATACAGCCCCAAACCACGACAAAATGAAAATGATGAGGTGGAAGTTACAAATTACACCCCTGTGAGGAGCCAAGAGTCGAGAATGGCTGAGGGTTCCCAATGCTTCCGACTCATCAGCATGGATTGGTAATGTCTAACTTTTGACTGTTGCCTGTCTGGTGAGTATGTGATGGGTTCTCACTGTGGTTTTACTTTGCCTTACTACTAACAAGGTCGAGCATCTTTTCATATGTTTCTTATGCTTATATGCTTTTTAGTTTTCTTCACAAAACTGAAATTCCTGTTTACATTTCTCGATCATTTTTGCATCTGTTCTTAAAATATTCTTCTTTTTAATTCACAGAAATTATGTGTAGTTTGAATATCAGTCCTCTGCACTGCAGATAGCTTAGTCTTTCTGACTTATCCTTTCACACTCATCATAGGGTTTTGTTTGCTTTGCAAAATAGAAGTTCCAGGACTTTTGGATAAACAGAGTTTTCATATACTCAGAGTTACCAGTATTTACTTTTATGGTTTGTGTTTTCTGTGTCTTTGGAAAGAAATCCTTACCTACTCCAAGACACAAAGACAGTGTCCTATGTGATCATTTAAAAGCTTCATAAGCCTTTCACTTTTCAGTGTATAATCCATCTGGAACTGAATTTTTGGATACAGTGTGATGGAGGAGTTCTATTAACTGATTTTTTTTTTTTTTTTATTTCAGGTGGCTGTAGTTTGCAAAATCTACCTTGTTCCTCCATGTGAGTTCTTTCATGGGTCAGAACAGCTAGAATTGGCTTATAACCCTGCTCCTTGTCCAATGAATCCTGTCTCCAGCCCCGTGGCTGGAACTGCCATACTTACCATATTCGTTTCTGATATCTGTTCAATGCTAGAGACATAGACAGATATTCTCACAGGCTTGGGGGAACCTATGACACAGGAGATGGTTTGATGTGAAGGGTAGAATATGGAGAAGAGCACAGACTCAGGAGCCAGACTGCCTGGCTCTGAACCTGCTTTGACCCTTGTTATCTGTCTGACCTTGAGTAAGTCACCTGACCTCTCTGAGCCTTAGCTTCCTCATGGGCAAAATGGGGATAACGATAGCACTGATCTCATAGTCCATGTAGGTGAAGGACTTCAAGCAGGGGGGACTCATGATATGCTGAAAGGAAGGGTTAAGGGCAAAATAGAGGAAATTAAGGGGTGAAACACTGCTTTTCTAAATATTTCCTGATAAAAATTGAAGGGAATGAGTCCCCCAGAAAAGATTCATGGTTGTGTGTGCGTGCATGTTTGTGTTAGGGCACATGTGTCTGTGTGTGATTGTTTGAGCTGTGTGTATTGAATGTATGTGAGCATGTCCATGTGTGAGTGAATTTGTGAGTGTTTTCCTGTACAGGTGAATGTGTTGGTGTGTGTGAGACACGTCTGTGCATATGTGAACATGTGAGCATGTCTGTGTACAAGTGCTTATGTTATGTGGGATGGAATATCTGAGCATGTCCATAAGGACAAGTGTGCTCCTGTGGAATTGGGAGTGAGTGTGGGAATGTATAGGTGTTTCTGTGGGTCAGCCTTTGCTCCATGTATTGGGCAACGGCCTTGGACCACAAGCAATAAAACCGTACACGGACATGAGACAGACACTTACCGTTCTGGCCTCAGAAATAGCTGCTAAGTCAGGCGACAAGCTCGATTTCATTTCTGTATTATCATGTCTTGTCCCTGACCCCAGATGGTACCCTACGAGCCATCTTTTGCTGTATTTACTCTGAACTCTTTCTCCTAAGCCTCTGGGTACCCCTAAGCCTCTGCATATCCTCATGTGTGGACTATCCCTTTATTTTCTATCTCCTCTTAGCAGACTCCTTATTCTACAAGATCCAGCTTACCTGTCACATGCTCTAGGGAATCAATCGTTCTTACTTTCTCTCTCTCTCACTCTCTCTCGCTCTTTTTTGTAGAGATGAGGTCTCGCTCTGTTGCCCCAGGCTGGTGTGCAGTGGCATGATCATATCTCACTGGACCTCAAAATTCAAGGCTCAAGTGATCGTTCTGCCACAGCCTCCTGAGTAGCTGAGACCACAGGTCTGCTTAGGTACACCTGGCTAATTATTTTTATTTTTTGTAGAGACTGGGTCTTGTTATGTTGCCCAGGCTGGTCTTGAACTCCTGATCTCAAGCGATCCTGCAGCCTCAGCCTCCCAAAGTGCTGGGATCATGGGTGTGGGCCATTGTGCCAGGCTCAGGGTGATCTTTAGGGACTCCTCTAGGATGGATCTGCACTCCTTTCTGTGCTCCCCTAGCCCTTGTCCCTGTCTTCTTTTTCATAGCTGTTCTCCTGCCAGACTAGAAAGGTCATCTATGCCATTGACCTTGTGCTTCAAATCTGTATCCTCAGTGTCCCACCCGTGGTGTGGACAGAGTTGGCACAATATGCACAGAAGCCTCAGAGCAGACAGGTAGGATTTCTATTTAGAAACACACCTACCATTTTGACTAGCATCATGGTGGTATGGGAGTGTATATTTGTTAAATTTTTCATCAGTCTTGACACCTAAGATCTGTGCAGTTTATTGCATGTACATTACACCTGAACAAAACACCATTAACCTAAAAATCTTTAAAAAGAAAAAGGAAGAAAAAGTCTCCCTAACCATCTGCCATTGCTTTGGCTTTCTAGGAGAGGAGCATGTTTGCTCTGGGATTGAAAGGAGAATGAAAGAGAGCTGAAAATCTTCTCTATGAAAAGGAAACAGAATCTAGGACCTTCTGGTGCAGCCACTTTCCTACTAAAGGAAGGCTGTCCCCTTGATGGTGAAGTTTCTGGGAACCCAATGTGGCTGCCACCTTGGTGAGTGACGCTTTTCAAAGGCCGTTGATAGCTTCTCTTTTCTTTGGTCTTTAAGACAGTAAGTATTGATATGGCACCAGAGTCTTTCTGTCAAGATATCCAGACAGGGGGTCGTCTCAGCTTGGGGCAGGGGTGCAAGACACAGGGAAGCTTTGAGAAACTGGAACGTGAGGCAGAAATGTGCTGTTGATGAGCCTGGGGTCCGAAGACCTGTCCAAGAAGTTCCTCAACCCTCAACGGAGCAAAGGGATGAATGTTCCCAGGAATGGGCCCCCAGTGTTATGAAGTGGGTGAGCTGGGGTGCAGCCCCTCCCAGGCTGGCCAAGTTGTAAATATGGGCTTAGGGCTAAGACAAAGCTGAGCTCAAGTCCTGGCATGGTCAACTCATAGCTTGTGTGACCCTGAATGAGACAGTTAACCCCTGAGGGTCCTGCATCCCTCCTCTGTGAAATAGTCCTAGACCTTACCTGGTGTGCGCAGGAGGAGGGAGGCAGTCTGTGCTGGTCTGCTCCAGCTGCTGTAACAAAGCACCACACACTGGATGTCCTGAACCACACATGTTTATCACCTCCCAGCCTTTCAAGTCAGTGACAGCAAAGCATTAACTCATGAGTGCGGAGCCCTTGTAAGTAGGGGACCTGTGTGACTGCCTGGGCTACACACCCGCGCCATTGACCTTGGTTCTACTCTTGGGCCTGCTCCTTTTATTTATTTTGTTTTTATTTTATGAGACAGAGTCTCATTCTCTTGCCTGGGCTAGAGTGCCATGGCATCAGCTTAGCTCACAGCAACCTGAAACTCCTGGGTTCATGTGATCCTCCTGCCATGCCACCATGCCCAGATAATTTTTTTCCATTTTTAGTTGTTTGGCTAATTTCTTTCCATTTATAGTAGAGATGGGTTCTTGCTCTTGCTCAAGCTGGTCTCAAACTCCTAAGCTCAAGCAATCCTCCTTCCTCAGCCTCCCAGAGTGCTAGGATTGCAGGCATGAGCCACCTTGCCCATCCTGGGCCTGCTCTTGAAACCAATCAGGTGTGTGCTACAGTATCATGTTGAGAACCGTCTTTAGAAACATCCAAGTGCTGGACTTGAAGATTGAGAGCTTCCTGAAGTCGCATGCATTCCACTTCCTAGCACTTGGGATCTTTTGGACTTTTCGAATGAGTTTGCTTACCTTCAGTGCTCCCTCCTCATTCCCCACTCAAGATCCCCTCACCCAGCGTATGGCACCCTTTCACATGGGTGTCCTGGAAATATTGGAGTCAAGGGGACCATCCATCCCCTGGTGCTCAGACGCACAGCTCTGCTTGTGCCTCTGTCCTGGGGCTGGAACAGTCTTGCTCATCCTGCAGCCTGGAGAATACCAGTGTTCCCTAGCAACAAGATCCATCTGGAGCCCTTGGTAGGGAATCCCTAGGATTTCCATAGCTACCAAGGGCACACTGAGCATCTCTGCTCCCACAGCTGAACATATCTGGAGTCAGCAGAAGAGGGGGAAGGGAGATGATCAGCTACTGCCAATGGGATCAGAGCTGGGCTTTCTGAACCTCATTACTTGCACAGACAAACAGGGGTAAATAGATCATCACGGGCAGGGCCACACCTCTAGGGTGATAGTCCTTCCTCACCCAGAAGTCTCCAAGAGATGGCTGGTCAATTTGGAGTTCTGCAGTCCGCTGGGCTCCCACAGCGCCTGATGCCCCTGGCACAGGAATCACCAGACCACACTGTATCTCTATATCTGTGTGTCCTCCCATCTCCTTCGTCATGGGCTGCTGTGTCCCTAGTGGCCAGCACAGGGCAGGGCTTCTGAATCTTCTCCTTGGTTTTCTGGGGGTAGCCTGTGGGCTCTTCTCAGAATAATGATTTGGAATGAAATAAAATAGGCAGGAATACAAAAGAAAGAAATTTTATTGAAATACATTCATCAGAATATTTCTAAACATGTAATTGTGGTACCATAAAATATATGTGCATCTTCATTAATGTGCTAAATAATGAAATCAAGTGGCAGATCTAATAACTACTGTAATTTGGAAGTAGTGACAAGTGTAAAGTATATTCAGAGAGAGCTGCTGCTACCATTACTGTGACATGAAAATATCAGGGATTCCTCCTGGTGACAAAGTGACAAGTACTACTAATCTTCTTGTGGTTGGTTGCCTGTATTCATTACCCATAATGCTAAATTTCAGTTATAGGTTAGTGAACACAAAAATGTCTTCTTCCACAATCGAATTCCACAGACTCTCTGAATTTCTGGAGGTTGTGAACTCTAGGTGTGGACATTACACAGTGCATGAGTGAATTAATTCATGCCCGGGGGCCTCAGGTGAGTGAGTACCTCAGCCAAAGGGAGGGAGGCTTTGTTACTCACAATCTGTCACCCTGATCCTGGTGACCTCTTCCTTCAAGAGTGGAGGAATTTCGGCAAGTGATATTGGCACAACTGGATATCCTTAAGCAAAGAATGAAATTGGACCTCACTTTACACGATATACACAAAATCAACACAAAATGCACCAGAGTCCTAAACACAAGTGCTAAAACTATAAAATGCTTTTCTAGATACAACAGCAAAAATACAGGCAACAAAAGAACAAATAGACAAATGGGACTAAATTTAAAATGTGTGCACATCAAAGGAACAATCAACAGTGTGAAAGGCAGCCCATAGAATGGGAGACAATATTTGCAATTCATGTATCTGATGATCGGTTACTATCTAGAATATATAAAGAACATACACAACTCAAAAACAACAGCAAAAACAAACAACAAGATTAAAACATGGGCAAACGACTGTAATAGGTGTTTTTCCAAAGAAGATATACGAACGACACACACACACACAAAAAAAAAAAAAAAAAAAACAAATAAAGATGCTCAGCAACACCAATTAATAGGGAAATGCAAACCAAATCTGCTAGGAGATGCCACCTCACACACACTAGGGTGAGTACTATCCAAAAAACAGAAAGTAACAAGTGTTGATGAGGATGTGGAGACACTGGAATCCTTGCACAGTGTTGGTGCCAAGGTACAACAGTGCAGCCACTGTGGAAAACAGTATGAAGGTTCCTCAAAGAATTAAAAATAGAATGACCATATGATTCATGAACTCACTGGTGGGTTCACATCCAAAAGATTTGAAAGCAGATTGAAGAGCTATTTGTACACCATGTTCACAGCCTCCTTCCTAAGAGGCAAGAGGTGTAAATAACACAAATGTCCATCCATGGATGAACTAATAAGCAAAATGTGGTCCATGCATAGAATAGAATATGACTCAGTCTTAAAACGGAGGGAATTCTTTTTTTTTTTTTTTTGAGACAGAGTCTCAGTATGTTGCCCAGACTACAGTGCCGTGGTGTCAGCCAGCTCACAGCAACCTCAAACTCCTGGGCTCAAATGATTCTTCTGCCTCAGCCGCCCATGTAGCTGGGACTACTGGCATGTGCCACCATGCCCAGCTAATTTTTTCTATATATTTTTAGTTGTCCAGCTAATTTCTTTTCTTTCTTTTTTCTTTCTTTTTTTTTTTTTTTTTTGTAGAAATGAGTTCTCCCTCTTGCTCAGGCTGGTCTTGAACTCCTGACCTCAGCTGATCCAACCGCCTCGGCCTCCCAGAGTGTTAGGATTACAGGTGTGAGCCCCCATGCTCAGCTGAAAATGAGGACTTCTGACACAGGATACAGCATGGGTGAACCCGGAGGACATCATGCTCAGTGAAATGAGCCAGTCAAGAAGAAAATGTAGGAAAGACTCTTACAGACATTGGCCTAGGCAAAGAATTTATGAAGAAGACCCCCAAGGCAATCACAGCAGCAACAAAAATAAATGAATGGGACATGACTAAATTAAAAAGCTTCTGCACAGCCAAAGAAACAGTCCAGAGAATAAACAGACCACCTACAGAATGGGAAAAAATTTTTGCATACTACACATCAGATAAAGGACTGATAACAAGAATCTATTTAGAACTCAGGAAAATCAGCAAGAAAAAATCAAGCAACCCTATCAAAAAGTGGGCAAAGGACATGAATAGAAATTTT
>JAPYYL010000031.1:3188326-3224155 GCA_028534055.1 Eulemur mongoz
ATCCCTAATCATCAGAGAAATGCAAATCAAAACCAAAATGAGATATCACTTAACCCCAGTGAGAATGGCCTTTATCAAAAAAACCCAAAACAACACATGTTGGCGTGGGTGTGGAGAGACAGGAACACTCATACACTGCTGGTGGGACTGTAAACTAGTGCAACCCCTGTGGAAAGCATTATGGAGGTATCTTAAACAGATTCAAGTAGACCTGCCATTTGACCCAGCAATCCCATTACTGGGCATATACCCAAAGGAAAAAAGGTCATTCTGTAAGAAAGACACATGTACCCGAATGTTTATAGCAGCACGATTCACAATAGCAAAGATGTGGAAGCAACCCAAATGCCCACCAATACATGATTGGATTAGTAAGCTGTGGTATATGTATACCATGGAATATTATTCAGCTATAAGGAATGATGAAGATACGACATCTCTATGGTTCTCCTGGGGAGACTTGGAACCCATTATATTAAGTGAAGTATCCCAAGAATGGAAAAACAAGCATCACATGTACTCACCAGAAAATTGGTTTCACTGATCATCACCTAAATACACATCTGGGAACGACACCGATTGGATGTCAGACTGAGGTGGGGGGCGGGGCAGGGGATGGGGGTATGCCTACACAATCAGTGCATTATGCACCGTTTGGGGAGTGGTAACACTTGAAGGTGCTGACTTGGGACAGGGAGGTGGGGAAGGGAGGGATATATACCTACATGATGGGTGCAATGTGCACGACCTGGGGAACAGACACGCGTGGAGCTCTGGCTTGGGGGGAAAGGCGGTACAGGAGCAACGTATGTAACCTGAAATTCTGTATTCCCCATAATAAGATGAAATAAAAAAAAAAAAGAAAGAAATTGAAATATTGAAGAAAAATCAAACTGAACTCCTGGAAATGAAGAATTTATTCAGACAGCTACAAAACACAGTGGAAAGTCTCAAGAGCAGGGTTGATCAAACAGAAGAAAGAATCTCAGAGATCAAAGATAACACTTTCCAATTAAATAAGTCAGTCACAGAGATAGAGCAAAGATACAAGAGAAAAGACCAGAGACTACAAGAAATGTGGGATTATGTGAAGAAGACTAACATGAGAGTTATCGGCATTCCTGAGGGTGAAGAAGACAATAAGCAAGGGTTATATAAGCTATTTGAAGATATAATTGAGGAAAATTTCCCAGGCCTTGCCAAAACTCTAGATATATAGGTTCAAGAAGTTCAAAGGATCCCTGGGATATTCATACCAAATAGGAAGACACCGCGTCATGCAGTTATCAGACTGAACAACATATCCATTATAGAGGCCCTTCTTCGAGCTTTAAGGAGAAAGAAACAAGTAACATACAAAGGAAAGTCCATCTGAATCACGCCAGATTTCTCAACTGAAACCTTACAAGCAAGAAGAGATTGGGGCCCCATTCTCACTCTTCCGAAACAGAATAATGCCCAGCCTAGAATCTTGTACCCAGCTAAGCTCAATTTTATATACGAAGGTGGAATTAAGACATTCTCAGATAAACAAAAACTCAGAGAATTGATCAAGACAAGACCAGCTCTCCAAGGAGGACTCAAAACAGTTACACATGGTCCAGCACAAGAAAGACCCATGAATGTAAAATTACTCAAGAGATAAAGATAAAAACCCAGTTATCACAATGGCTCAAGAGAGAAAACAGATCAATGAAACTCAACCCAACATGAGGAACAGAAACCTGTCTCACTTATCAGTTCTCTCATTAAATGTGAATGGATTGAATTCCCCACTCAAAAGACATAGAGTCACCTAATGGATAAAAAATACAAACCAAGTGTCTGCTGTCTTCAGGAAACTCATCTAACCTGCAAGGATGCAATTTAGACGGAAAACAAAAGAGTGTAAATTGATATTTCATGCAAATGTAAGCCAAAAGAAAGCTGGCGTGGTGGTTTTAATCTCTGATAATTTAGTTTTTAATCAACAAATGTAATGAAAGACAAAGATGGTTACTATATACTGGTGAAGGGCAAAATTCAACAAGAAGACATACTATACTTAATTTATATACACCCAAATTAGGTGCTTCAGGATTCATAAAGGAAACCCTACTTGATCTGAACCAAATGATAGATAACAACACTTTGATAGCCGGAGACTTTAACACGCCACTTACAGTACAGGGCAGATCCTCCAAACAAAAAATAATCAAAGAAATAATGGACTTAAATAAAATGCTAGAACAAATAGGCCTGACTGACATCTACAGGACATTCTACCCAAAAACCACTGAATATACTTTCTTCACATCAGCTCATCTGACACTCTCCAAGATTGACCATATCCTAGGACATAAAGCATGTCTTTAAAAATTCAAAAAAATAGAAATTATGTCATGCATCTTCTCAGATCACAGTGGAATAAAAGTAATAATGAACTCTAACAAAAATTCTCATTTCTATTCAAAGTCATGGAAGCTAAACAACCTTCTCCTGAATGATCATTTTATAAATGAAGAAATCAACTCAGAAATCAAAAGATTCTTTGAATTAAATGACAAAGGAGACAGAACTTATCAAAATCTGTGGGACACAGCTAAAGCAGTCCTGGGAGGAAAATTTACTTCCATAAATGCCTATACCAAAAGACATAAAACATACAAATAGACAGTCTAATAAATAGACTCAAAGAGCTGGTGAAGGAAGAACAGACTGAACCCAAAACCAGCAGAAGGAGAGAAATTATTAAGATTAAATCAGAACTAAATGAAAAGGACAATAAACAAACCATAAGGGAGATTAATAAAACAAAAAGTTGGTTCTTTGAAAAAATTAACAAAATTGACATGCCTCTGGCTAGACTAATGAAGAGCAGAAAAGAAAAAACTCTTACAACCTCCATCAGGAACATGAAAGGAGAAATCACGACCGATGCCCCACAGATACATGATATCATCTATGAATTCTACAAAAATCTTTATGCACACAAATTAGAAAATGTGGAGAAAATGGACAAATTTTTAGAAACACACAGCCTTCACAGGCTCAACCAGGAAGAAACAGAATTCCTGAATAGGCTGATATCTAGATCAGAAATCAAAACAGCAATAAAAAACATTCTCAAAAAGAAAATCCCTAGACCAGATGGGTTCACACCTGAATTTTACCATACCTACAAAGAGAACTGGTGCCCATCCTACATAAACTATTCTCCCAAATCAAGAAGGATGGGATTCTCCCCAACACTTTTTACCAAGCCAACATAATCCTGATACCAAAACCAAGAAAGGATGCAAAAAAAAATAAAAAAAAAGAGAAAACTACAGACCAACATCCCTTATGAATATAGATGCAAAAATTCTTAGTAAAATTCTAGCAAATCGAATCCAAGTGTTTATCAAAAAAATAATCCATCACGACGAACTGGGCTTCATCCCAGAGATGCAGGGATGGTTCAAAATACACAAATCTATAACTAATTCACCACATAAATAGAAGCAAAAATAAAGATCATATGATACTCTGAATAGATGCAGAAAAAGCATTTGACAAGATTCAACCCCTTTTATATAAAAACACTTAACAAAATAGGCATAGACGGGGCCTATCTAAAAATGATACAAGCCATATATGAAAAACCCACAGCCAACATCATACTGAATGCGGAAAAACTGAAAGCATTCCCACTTCGAACTGGAACCAAACAAGGCTGCCACTGTCTCCATTACTTTTCAACATATTGGAAGTATTGGAAGTCCTTGCGAGAGCTATCAGGCAAGAGAGCAGAATCAACGGAGTCCAAGTAGGGACAGAAGAGATCAAACTCTCACTCTTTGCTGATGATATGATGCTGTATCTAGAAAACTCCAAGGATTCAACCAAGAGACTCCTGGAATTGATCAATGAATTCAGTAATGTCTCAGGATACAAAATCAATACACACAAATCAGAGGCATTCACATATGTCAATAACAGTCAAATGGAGATCCAAATTAAGGACTCAATACCCTTCAAAATAGCAACAAAGAAAATAAAATACCTGGGAATATATTTAACTAGGGAGGTAAAGGACCTCTATAAGTAGAACTATGAAACACTGAGGAAAGAAATCGCATAGCATGTTAATAGATGGAAACCATACCATGCTCATGGATCGATAGAATCAACATTGTTAACATGTCTATACTGCCCAAAGTTATCTTCAGATTCAATGTAATTCCTATTATACTACCAACATCATTTTTCACAGATACAGAAAAAATAATTTTACACTTTGTGTGGAACCAGAGAATACCCCATTTAGCAAAAGAAATTTTAAGCAACAAAAACAAAATGGGAGGTATTAATTTGCCAGAGTTCAAATGATACTACAAGGGTGGGATTATAAAAACTGCTTGGTACTGGCACAAGTGCAGAGACACAGGCCAGTGGAACAGAACAGAAAATCCAAATATAAAACCATCCTCATATAGCCATCTAATCTTTGACAGAGCAGATAGAAACATACTCTGGGGAAAAGATTCCTTATTTAATAAATGGTGCTTGGAAAACTGAATAGCCACTTGGAGAAGACTAAAACAGGACACACAGCTTTCACCTCTGACAAAAATCAAATAAAGGCCAATAACAGACTTAAACCTTAGGTGTGAAATGATTAGAATTCTAGAAGCAAATGTAGGAGAGACTTACAGACATTGGCCTAGGCAAAGAATTTATGAGGAAGCCACATAAGGCAATCACAGCAACAACAAAAATAAATAAACGGGACCTGATCAAATGAAAAAGCTTCTGCACAGCCAAAGAAACAGTCATGAGAGTAAACAGACAACCTACAGAACGAGAAAAAATTTTTGCATAGTACACATCACATAAAGGACTCATAACAAGAATCTATTTGGAACTCAGGAAAAAAAGTAAGAAAGAATCTAACAACCCTGTCAAAAAGTGGGCAAAGGACATGAATAGAAATTATTCAAAAGAAGATATAAAAATGGCTAACAAACATATGAAAAAATGTTCAACATCTCTAATCATCAGGGAAATGCAAATCAAAACCACAATGAGATATCACTTATCTCCAGTGAGAATGGCCTTCATCAAAGAGTCCCAAAACAATACATGTTGGCATTGATGTGCAGAGACAGGAACACTCATACACTGCTGGTGGGACTGGAAGCTAGTGCAACACCTGTAGAAAGCAATATGGAGATACCTTAAACAGATTCAAGTAGACCTACAATTCGATCCAGCAATCCCATTATTGAGCATCTACCCAGAAGAACAAAAGTCATTCTATAAAAAAGACACTGCACCTGAATGTTTATAGCCCCACAATTCACAATTGAAAAGATGTGGAAACAACCCAAATGTCCATCAATTCATGAATGTATTAGCAAAATGTGGTATATGTATACCATGGAATATCACTCAGCTATTAGAAACAATGGTGATATGGCATCTCTTTGGTTCTCCTGGAGAGAGTTGGAACCCATTCTATTAATGAAGTATCCCAAGAGTGGAAAAATGAGCACCATATGTACTCACCAGGAAACTGGTTTCTCTGAGTGCACATTTGAGAATAACACCAATTGGGTATCGGACAGAGTTAGGGGTGGGGGGAGGGGATGGGTGTATACCTACATCATGAGTGTGAATGTGCACTGTCTGGGGAATGGACATGCTTGAAGTTCTTACTGGCGGGGGTGGAGTTGGGGAGAGAGGATGGGGGCTTACCTACATGAGTGTGATGTGCACTGTCTAGGGAACAGACACACCTGAAGCTCAGACACGGGGGGATGGGGAGGTATGGGTAATATATAACCTGAACTTTTGTACCCCCATAATGAGCTGAAATTAAAAAAAAAAAGTCAAAGGCACCTTTGCTATCAGAAGGGCTCCAGGGTGAGTGAGAGGGACAACTAAGGGATTTCTGCTGAGGGTAGAAATACTCTATATCGGGGGAGAAGAGGTGACTCTGAGCAGTGCCACTGGCAGCAGGGCACAACTTTTAGAGGATGCAGCCACAGAGAGCTGTGCAGTAGGACGGATTCCAGAGTTGGATAGGCAGGCCCGTGGGGCAAGACTCAGCAAAGGGCATGGTAATGTAGTAAAGTACTGGTACTGCACAAAAATGCTGGCATCTGGGAAGGTTTGGCTCTCAAGGAAACATATAGTATCCCTAAATTGTATTTGTTTCACATTGCCATTCTCCTTCTTGCCAGTCATTGCAGGCTGCCATAAGGAAACACTACAGACTGGGAGCTCACACAACAGACATTTATTTTCTCATAGTCCTAGAGTCTGGGAAGTCTGAGATCAGGGTTCCAGGGTAGTGGGTGTCTGGTGAGGACTTTCTTTCTGGCCTATAGGTGTCCACCTTCTCTGTGTGTCCTCACATGCCAGGGAGAAATAGAAAGAGCAAGCTGGTTCTCTTCATGTAAGGGAACTAATCCCATCATGAGGGCTCCACCCTCATGGCCTCAACCAAACTGGATTACCTTCCAAAGGCCCTATCACCAAAGACCATCACATTGGGGGTTAGGGCTTCAACATATGAATTTTGGGGGACACATTTTATTCCATAGCACATTTTTGGGCCTGCTTTTTGGACCGCAGTCCTTGCTTTGTTTGCCCGAGAAACGTTATGGAATCATGAGAAGGGAAATGAAGCAAGACCAAGGTCTGTTTTTGTTTGGGAGGAGTGTGAATGGTGTTGGCTCTAGATGAATTCAGACCATATGTATTAGTTTCCTCAGGCTGCCATGACAACGTGCCATGTACTGGGGGTTTTAAACAACAGAAATATATTGTGTCATTGTCCTGGAGCCTGGAAGTCCATGATGAAAATGATAGCAGGGTCGGTTTTTTCTGAAGCCTCTTTCCTTGGTTTTGGAGATGGCTGTCTTCTCCCTGCATCTCCACAGGGTCTTTCCTCTATGTGTGTCTGTGTCCTAATATCCTCTTCTCATAAGGGCACCAGTTATTAAAATAGAGGCCACCCTAATGACCTCACTTTACCTCAATGACCTCTTTAAAGGCCGTATCTCCAAGTACAGTCACAGTCTGAGGTAATGCGGAATCGGGCTTCAGCATCTGCATTTTAGGGCAGACACCATTCTGTCCATAACAGCAGGGGATCTAGTCCTGACCCCATTGCTTACTAGCCATGTGGTTATGGTAATCTACCAAGCCCTGTTAGCCTGAGGTTCTTCATCTGCAAAATAGGTTTGATAGGCTCTGTCTGGTAGGACTGTTAGAATGTGTGCAAAGTATGTAAAGCACCTGACACTGTGTCTGGCGTATGTTAGATCTTTAGTGAATGCCAGTTATTTGCATTAGTAGTATATTTGGACCTCAGATCCTAGTACACTTACCTCTGGGAATTTTGTTTTTGTTAGTGTCGTCATTATATAGGAAACCTCTGTGTATGCAGCGCAATAGGACAGGGAATTCCAATTCAGCCAAAAATGTTGCTTCATTGATAAAACTCAGTAAAACTTCCCTCCTAGATGATTTACTATTTAATTTGGGTGTGGGGGAGTCTTCCTCAGCTGGATACAGCTCAAAGCTCCTGGCATCTGAGTCAGGGACTGACTCCTTCCCTCCCTCCCAGCTGCTTTTCCAGCCAAACTGCTATTTTCATCCATTTCATCACCACTTTAAATCTAAGCCCTTACAGTTGGCCAAATTACACTTGAGATAACCTAAATAAAATGCCATTTTAATAGTGTCATCTCTGGATCTCCCAGCCAGGGGGATGCGCACCTGGCCAGTGGCTTGGGGGCCTCACTTCATGGGAAATTCACCCTTATATCTCAGGAAATCCCTGCAGAGGATGATTATCGATCACCTGGCTCTTGCACTGTCCAGCCACAGTGGGACAAGAGTACAGGACACCTTCCACACCCGCCCCAGCTAGAGATTCCTCTCTGCTTTGCTCACCATCCATATGGAACTGCTCAGGGCAGTTCTCCCTTCCAGGCTTTGCTATCAGTGCTAAGTCACAAGTCACATGGTCTTACACTCTGGCCCTGCCACCACCCAGCTTCATTACAACCAACTCCCACAGAAAGAACTGCAGTTTCCCCAAGCCCCAAACTGCCCTGGCTCAGGGCACTCACACCCTACTGCTCTCAGCAGAAGCACCACCCTTCAAACCTTCTGTCACTTGTTCCTTAGGACTTAGAGGACATCTTACCACCTTAATTATACAACTGCAGCTCCCAGACTCTCTAACTCTATGGGCAGGGGTGGGTCTGGTTTACCCTAGTGTCTCTGTTAACACAGGGCCTTTCAAAGAGCAGACGATCAATGAATATTTGGGGAACAAATGTGCCAGTGAGCAGTGGCTCTTATTTATTCAGATTCAATTCCCCTATGTTCTCAAATAAGCCAAGCAAATTCACATACACACATATATTTTAATTTATAGAAAATCACTTGGAAAAGGATAAGATGGCAAGAAGGAAGTGTCTTTAAATTTTATTTCTCTATTTCATAACTCCATATATTTAAATGCAAAATTCTTTCACATTTCCAAGAAAATACCTATTGCAATGACATTCCAATCCCACCTTGTTCTGAGCAGCAAAATGAAATGGAAGGTGACCCCATTTCTTTTACAAAATGGAAAACTCTTACATCTGGTAAGCAAAATTACAAGTGTGGTCAATATCATTCCCCAACTTAGACACAGTAGCTAATTAAATCTTCAATGAAAATGAAGAAAATTTGAAAAATTCCAAAAGGTAAACAAGATCAATATGCAAAACACCCATGTGTAACAAAAATTTATGGACAGGGGATTTCTCCAACCTACTGGGGCCCTCCACTACTTTAAACACTGACTGCTCTCTTTGAACACTGAATAATGAATGGACTCATTTCTCATGGGGCAGGAGGAGCTCTTGGAAGGGGACCTGGATGTTCACTGATCCTCCCCCAACTCATTGTCCCTGGATGCAGCTCCTATTCAATCCCTCTCTACCTCATCTCTCACAGCCTCTTCATATAGGATTGGGAAGGATCTGGGATCTCTCCAATTGAGCTTAGCCATGTACTCTAGGATTTTCATCTTGCTGGTTTCAGCATGGGCCCTAGGACTGAACAGGAACTCATAACATGCAGGATCTCTGTTGGGCACCTTCTGGTACTCCAGGTACCCTTGCTGCACCCAATCCTGGGTGATGAGCTTCTAGAGCTCCACGTACATGTAATGCTCATCCCCAGTAGGCACCCCAATCACACCTAGTGCATCGCAGATGACCTCCTCCTGGGTGCAGTTGCCCTCCTTGAAGATCACACCCAGGATCATTCTCAGGAGGCCAGCCTTAGGAAAGCGCTGACTATCATTCAGCTCCTCACTGTATGTGAGGCCCAGGGCAGTGACAAGGACATAATAGTGGTTGGCAGAATCCACTTCCTTCACATCAATGCCAAAAACCAGCTGCATGAGCTCGGAAGCTTTGATGAAGATCTCAGGGAAGTGGTCTTGGTAAACTCTGATGACAATATTCAGCATTTCTGCCTCGGTGATGGGCTCCTTCATTCGATACTTTAGGAGAAGGTAATCAACCAATTCAGACATCTTCTTTTCCAGCTCCTCTTGCAGCACAGACGCAGGGACTGCTGGGTTCTGGGAGGTGCCTAGCCCCTCCTGTTCTCTGGTGATGGATCCCTCATTGGAGTGGTGCTCCGGATTGGAGGCCAGGCCGGTAGAGGAGGAGGAAGCTCCCTGAGGATGCTTGGGAGGACCCAGTGTTGCAGTGGAAACCTCCTCCAGGTTGCCTGGGGTCAAAATAGAGGAGGAGACAGCTGCCCCCTCCTCCTGACTCCCAGAAGCCTGTGTACCCGCCAGGACCTGGGCCTCTGTTTGGGCCAGGAAGCCTTTCTTAAGCCTGCAGCACTTAAGATGGTGGTGGCGGTGTTGCAGAGTCATGATGGCTCTGGTCGGGGTCACCAATCTGGACTGTGGGCAGCAGTTGGGCGATGGGGACCCACAGACCTGGGAAGAGAGGGAGCATGTCAGTGGCCTTGGTGAGAATGACACCCTGGTGGCACTTACAAAGTGCAACCTACAGGTCTTCTCCTTAGGTGATGTCCTGGGGCCTCCCAGGGCTCCTTTACTCCTGTCCCCTGAGTACATGAACAAGAAAAGGAGATGGCTCCTCAGGCGCAGCTAGACTGCAGAGTGTGAAGTTCCAAGGCTGATAGTGGGTTTGTGGGGCCGGGCACTATTGGGTCCCCTCTGTCCAATGGAGGGAAAAGCCTCTGGCACACAGAGTGTGTACCTCACCTTGACTCCTGGCACGGCCTGGGCCTCCTCTGCTTCTTGACCTGAGAACACTGCCTCAGACCAAGGTCTCACTGTATGTTCCTGGAGCCCTGAAAGGGGAAGTGAGGGGCCCACATCGTGCAGAAACATGCATAGCCCTGGTACCCCCAGTGCTGTCAGGAGGGTGATCCAGGCTCTGTGAGGCCCCCACCATTCTGGGGTGGATGGTAGCCTCCATGCTCACTTAGGACCCTCACCTTTTGCCGGGAGGTCTCTAGACCCCACCCTTCTGCTGGCCTTAGAAACTCTCAGAACAAGAGCTGATATCCTTGATATAGAGCAGGAGTCAGTGAGTGGGCCCCGCGTCTCTCAGGGATGACTGCAGGGCCTAGTTCAGACTCTACCAGGGTGAGGGTTCCCTCAATTCACCCTAAAGGTATTTACCTTTAATCCTGGCAGGGCCTCGACCCATCCCTTCTGACTTGACATGGTCCCTCTGAGCTGAGGCCAAGCTCTAACTCCTGAGGATGCCCCTCTGCCCACTGCCATGAGAGCCAGAGCTTGCCATGTCTTTCTGCTCCCACCTGTATCCTTGGGGGGCTGAAAACAGAGAAGTCAGAATCTTTGGGGTCCCTTCTTTTCTAGGGTGGTTAATTACCTTCAGTCCTTACTAAGGGTACTTATCTTGACTTCTGACAATACCCCGGACTCTTCCCTCAGCTGAGGTGAGGCTGCACCACTCAAGACAAGGTCCTCTCCTCCCTAACACGCTCCCCAGGTAGAAGTCTGGGGCCAACACTTGTGATCATCCATTCTTGAGTCCTCCCAAGGCTAACTAGTGGCATAGGGGATGGATGGCCACTCTCTATTGGGGGTACAAGGCCCTCTCTCTCATCCCCCTGTGTCCTCACCTTGATGATGCCTAGCAGGCCTGAGACTCTTTCCTGTGCGGATCTGGAGATGCAACCCTCAGACAAAAGTTCTAACCACACTAAGCCCCTTCAGGTATTAGTGAGGGAGCACCAGGTCTGGCCACCATGCCTAGAGCTTCCAGGGCTGACTGCGGGGACAGGGTGTTTCTGTGAGGTCTCCACTGTTCTGGGGTGGGGTGCCCCTAGTCCTCCCTCACACCAAGGTGTTCACTTTTCTCATGGCCATAAAAAAGCTTGGCTGTACCACATGTGGCCACCCTGCCCAGGGTCTCCTAGCAATGAAAGCAGGGGCAAGGTTGGGGCCCATCTGTCCAGGGATCCTGGGTCTCCATACACCTCTTGTCTCCCAGAAGGGTCTGGCCATCACCCTCTGCTCACCTGAGGCCGTGCTCATTATACCAAGCACCTACCCTTCCTTAGACCAGGAGGTGGCTGTCAGGATGCACATGCTAGGCCACCCTGTATGGGGCCTCCCAGGGCTGATGGCAAGGACAGGCATCTGTAGGGTTCCCCCCTATCCTGAAGTCTAAGTCTCCCTCCCCACCTTCTTATCTCTGTGTTCTTATCTTGGCTGCCTGGTACAGCCTGCGTCTGTTGCACTCACACTAATGCCTTTACTTATTTCTAACCCCTGAGGTGTAAGTCAGTGGCCCCCACACCCGGGCCATCCCAGCGGTGACATTAGGGGTGGAACGGGATGGGCAGTTGGAGACCTCAGTCCTCCCTCAGGGTGCTGACTTTGATGCTTGGCAGAACCTTGCCCCTCCTTCATGTCCTTGAGTCAGCCCCAGGTCACAGCAGGCTCTGGCTGCCAGAGTCCCTAAAGTACTAAGGGGGAGGGACTCAGCCTGACAGGTCTGCCCCATGGTGGCCCAAGGCTGACAGAAGGGGCAAAGCTGGATCATTTTGGGACACTTTACCTGGGGTGGAGGCCCTCTCAGTCCACCTTCATCTCACTTGACTCCTCACAGAACCTGAGCCCTCTGCCTTGGGTGATCTGAAGCCTGCCCCTTAGACCAACGGCCTCGCCTCTGTCAGCCCCTCGGATGCAAGTCAGTTGGGGTTACATCTGGGACCCCTTCACTAGGGCTTTTGCTTTTACTGGCTGACTGCTGGAACAAGGAGGGACTGTGGGGCACCCTATTGGGATGTAGAGGGGCCTCTCAATCCTCTCTTAGGGCCCTGCCATGTATGGAGCTGAGATAGCCCCAGGTCATACCAGGCTCTGACTCCCAGGGTCCCCTAAATCCTAAGGGTTAGGGACTCAGCCTAACAAGTCTGTCCCAGCATGGTCCACTGCTGATAGCAGGAGCAAAGTTGGATTATTTTGGGGTCCCTCTACCGGGGATGGGCCCCCCTCAATCCACCTTCATCATCTCACTTGACTCCTCACAGAGCTTGGGCCCTCTTCCCTCCAACGACGTAAGCCTGACCCTCAGACCAATGCCCTGGCCTCTCAGCCCAACAGATGGACATCGGTGGATGTCAGATCCCACCCTTGTCCCTGGCTTCCCGGGCTGACAGGAGGGGCAGAGCTGGATTATTTGGGGACCCTCTAGGTGGGGGCCCCTCAGTCCACCCTCGCATCTCATCTCACTGCTAACCCATCCTGGGAACCCTCCCCACTGCCGACTGAAGCCTACTCCTCAGGCTAACCACCTCACCTCTGTCAGCCTCCCAGATGGACATCGGTGGACGTCGCAGCTGCCCCCCCCCCGACACGGGCTTCAACAGGCTTCCCAGAGCTTCCCCAGGCCGACAGGAGAGGCAGAGCTGGATTTATTGGGGACTGTCTAGCGGGGGGGGGGTCCCCTCAGTCCCCCCTCAGCATCTCACCTTGACTCCTCATAGAACCTGGCCCCTCTCCTAATGGCCAACCAGAAGTCTGGACCTCAGACCAACGGCTTCGCCTCTGTCAGCCCTTCAGACGCAATTTGGTGGATGTCACATCCGGCCCCATATCTGGGCTTCCCAAGGCTGACAGGACGAACAAGGATGGACTGTCGGGACCCCTACGGGGATGTAGCATAGCCTGGATCTCCACCCTCTACGGCCCTCAGTTGACCCTGGGTCACATCAGCATATGACTCCAAAAGTCCCTTGTGTTCTAAACGGGATGGGCTCAGTCTGACAAGTCTATCCCAGAGGGGCTCAAGGCTGAGAGCAGGGGCAGAGCTGGATTATTTGGATCCCTCTGTCAGTAGCGGGGACCTCGTCTGCCCTCCCTCAGCATCTCACCTTGACTGCTAACAGAGCTTGGGCCCCCTGCTCTCCGCTGAGCTGAACTCTGGACCTCACACCAAGTCACTCACCTCTGTCAACCCCTGAGGCAGAAGTCAGTGGACATCACTGATGACAGAGGCAGGGATGGGGCCCCTCTGTGCTAGGGTCAAGGGTTCCCCTAGTCCTCCTTCAGTGTCTCACCTTGACTGCCGGCAGAACCTCGGACTCCGTCTGCACTGCATTGGGATCACCCACAGGTGACCAGTAGTACAGAGCTGGGGCCCCTTCCATTCTGGAGTCCAGGGCTGCCTTGGTCCCCCCTCAGGTCCCTCACCTCGATTCCTACTGAGGCATGTGACACCTCCCTGGGCTTACCTGAGTATGTCCCAGTAGACTAAGGCTTACAATTCCCTTAATCCCTTGGGGCAGAATTTCACCATTACAAGTCAACACCTGTATTGTCGAGAATTGAAGGAGTGGTCAGCCTGACAACTCTGCCTGGAGTCTTCCAGGACTGACATGGCAGAGATGGATTCTTTGGGAGTACCATGTTCTGGAGTAAGTGGACACCTCAGTTCTCAGTGATAAGAGCCATCATCTGGGCCCTTGGCTCCTTGTTTAAATGCTCTGTGGGAAATGTGCTCTCCCTTCCACGTTGGACCATTTGTCCAGCTGCAACGCTTGTAAAAAAATGACTCCAAGTCCCAGGCTAGATGTTAAATGGGGAGCTGTTGCATCCATGACCAAGGATGAGCAGTCGCATATGTAGCGTTCTTTTATTCAAATCTCTTCTGTATCTATGTTTTGTACAATTTTAACTTCCATTGTTTATGCTTTTTTCTTTAGTCATTGATCCTACTTGGAAAAATGTCTCTTTTGTAAGTATTTTCAAAGATTTTTTTTTTGTCAGTTATCTCTACTGTTATCTCCTTCAGTAGTTCTGCTTTTATCTTCATTATACCATACCTTCTACTAACTTAAGTTGCATATGGTATTTATTATATAATTTCTTGAACTGTGCAGATGTTTTAAATATTTTTATTGTCTCATATATTTAAGGCTATTTCCCTTTGAGTATCACTTGGGCTGTATCATACAGTTAGTGTTATATAGCTTTATGTGTATGACTTGAACTTTTTTAGAAGTTGAATATATTATTCTATTACTTATGCTACTAAAATTTTCAATATTTATCCCCAAAGGAGTCGTGTAAAATTATTTTTGAGAAGACTGCGAAAAGGACGATATAAATAGAATGTCACTTGGATGAGATTTCAGATTCCAAAGGCATTTTTCTTCTAACTTTTTTTCTGATGAACGTTTTTTGCCTTTTTTTTTTTGCAGAAGTTTATAAGTTTATTTGTATTTGTATTTGTATTTTTTTCCTTAATTTTTTAATTTTTTTTTATTTCAGCTTGTTATTAAGGTACAAAAATTCAGGTTATATATATTTCCCATGTTCCGCCCATGCCCTGGAGTCAGAGCTTCAAGCCTGTCCATTTCCCAGACAGTGTTCATTGCACTCATCATGTAGCTATACCCCATCCCCTCCCACTACCACCCTTCCCCCAGAGTCAGTACACTCAAGCGTGACCATTCCCCTTTTGTCATTAATTATAGAAAAGTTTTACACATATTTAAATGCTGTTCACAGAGTTCAGTTTATTGCAGGAATGCAAAGAAGTTTAACACTAGAAGATCAATCAACATAACTGTCAATGTGTAGGAGTCAAGGATTTTCTAGGAAAATAGAAAATTCTATCAATATTTATTACAGAGGGAATTTAATGCAGGGAACTGATTACACAAGTGACAGAGAAGCCTAATGAGGGAGAATTGGAGAACCCAGTAATTATCCACACGAGGAAGTCAATCTCACCTCTAGGTCGGAAGGACAAACAGGAATTTACCATTAATGGAGCCTAGGTATTGGGTTCAACAGGATCTGGAATCATGGTGGGACTATCTGATGGTGGCTGGAGCCATGGAAATTTTAGCCACTGAAGAGGAATTCACTTGATGCAGAAGAAGGAGGAGAAAACCTCTAATCACTCTATCTTCCTGAATGAAAATGTCAGCCAAATGTTGGTGAGCCTAGGAATTGGAGCCTTCAGTGATCAAATCCTGTATAGTGGAGAGCAGATTAGGAGAAATTGAGAGATGGATCTGGGAGCAAATAGTCCCAGGACTGGCTAACTATAGTAACAGATTGAAGGAGACAAATCATATCTACAGTAAACTTATTAATTTTTTGAAAAATTTTAAGTTTTGGGGATTACAAGTTGAATTCTGTTGTATGTATATATTGTATAGTGGTGAACTCTGAGCTATTGGTGTGCCCTTCACCTGAGTAGTGTATCTTGTGCCCCATAGGTAATTTTCCATGCCTCACCTCCTCCCTCCCTCACCCTTTTGAGTCTTCAATGTCCATCATACCACTCTGTGTGCCCTTATGTACCCATAGTTTAGTTCCCACGTATAAGCAAGAATATGTAGCATTTATTTTTCTATTTGAGAGTTATTTCACTTAGGATAATGTCCAGCAGTTCCATCTAAGTTGCTGGAAAAGACATTATTTCACTCTTTCTTATTGTTGAATAGTACTCCATGGTGTGTGTGTGTTTGTGTGTGTAATATATGCCTCAATTTCTTAATCCATTCAGTTGATGGGCACTTAGGTAGATTCCATTTTTTTGAAATGGTGAATTGTGCTGTGATAAACATATGAGTAGAGATGTCTTCTAGATATAATGATTTCTTTTCCTCTGGGTAGATACCCAGTACTGGGTTTGGAGGATTAAATGATAGATCTACTTTTAGTTCTTTGAGAAAGTTTCATACTAATTTACATGCCCAGCAAGAATGTATAAGCGTTTCATTTTCACTGCATCCACACTAAATATTAATGATTTTTTGACTTTTTTTTAATGGCCATTCTAACTGCAGTAAGATGGTATCTGATTGTGGTTTTAAGTTGCCTTTCCCTGGTTACAGTAAATTAATTCATAATTGTATTTAATAAAAATCGACATACATCCCCAAGAAAAATAGATATTTCTGAAAGTATAACATTTTTTTCTACCCCACCCTCTCCCTCAAAGTATAAAATTTATATCCATGAGTCTATGCTGATAAATAAATGACTGAATAGATGGGGGAGGATAGGTAAATTTACTGCGAAGAATAATTACACATCATTTTTGTAGATATTCCAGACTTCTCAAGTGTTGGCTGTGCACAGTGATGTCCTTCCCAAGAAAATACAGTGTAGAAAAGGGGGAAAAGAGTAAGTTTACAGTGGAGAAGCCTTAAAAACCCTCCCTCTGCCAGGTGATCAAGATTGATATTCACAGTGATAAGTGTCGGGCAGGTGGGAGGGGGAAGGTGGGGTTGGGTAAATTCCCACCTAACAGGTGCAGTGCGCTATCTGGTGGATGGGAGGCTTGTGACTCAGGCGGTGCAAAGGCAGTATATGTAACCAAAGCGTTTGCACCCCGTAATATTCTGAAATAAAACAAAAACAGTGATAAGTCATTGTTGATGGTATGTATCTTTGATATGATGTCATGAGAATAGCACTTTATCAATGTGGTGCTACCATTTCCAAACCCATTATAGCAAGCCAATCATGACAAAATCATCAGAAAAATTCCAAGAGAGGGGCATCCTACAATATGCCTGACTAGTACTCCTCAAATCTGTCAAGGTCATCAAAAACCAGGAATGCCTGAGAAATTGTCATAACGAAGAGGAGTCTAAGAAGGCGTAATGGCTAAATATCCTGTAGAATCTTGGATAGGATCCTGGAACAGAAAAAAGACATTAAGTAACAATCTAAGGAAATCTAAAGAAAGTGTGGACTTTTGTTAATAACATTGTATCACTATTGGTTCATTAGGTGTAAATAATGTACCATACTAACGTTAATTAATTGGGGAAAGCGAGTGTGGGCCATGTGGGAACTCTCTGTACTATATTTGCAATTTTTCTGTAAATCCAACAATGTTCTAAAATAAAAATCTTGTTAAAATGGAAAAAAAGAAAAGTCAATGAGATGAAGGCTATGTGTGAAAAACTTACAGCAAATACTGCACAGATATGGGGAAATTTGAAAGCTTTTGCCTTGAAACTGAGGATTAGACAAGGATTCCTCCAATTACCATTTCTCCTCAATATTTTCATGGAGATACTGTCCAGTGCAGTAATGAGAAGCAGAAGAGACAGCAATTCATAAAATAAGAAATAAAGTGTTCATCATTAACAGATGATTAGACTGTGTGTGAAGAAAGTCCAAAAGAACTAACGTTAAACTATCCAATAAATAAAAATGAATGTCCAGGTTGCTTGGTATAACATCAATAGACAAAAAGTAAACTTTGTTTCTGCAGAAACAAATAGTTTAAAATGAAAATGAAAGTCAGCAAAATGTGACTTGTAACCTATCATACCAAATATTAATATTGAAAAGTAAATCTCACCAAAGAACGTTTAGGAACTGTATGGAAAAATATAAAAGCACTGTTCAGATAAATTAATAAACACCTAACTTAGAGCTTATGATCATGGATATGAATATTCAGTTGTACAAAGATGTTAATTCTCCTTAATTAATCTACAGATTGACTGCAATCTAAATAAAAATTCCCAAAGTCTTTGGTGGTGAATAAGTCTGTTTATGTGCATATCTGTGTGAAATGTGACCCAACGAGTTTAATGTTTAAAGTGGCATGCAACAAGCCAAGCATAACCAAGACAGTCTTGAAGGAATAGAGGAAGATAAAACTAGTTACTTTACCAGATGATTAAGAATTATTAAAATGCTAGAGTCTGTGGTATGTGTGCCATGGTTGACAAGCAGATCAATGGAAATAGAGTACTCTTGAAACAGATAGGCTTACGTATAGACCATTGATTTACGAAAAAGGTGCAACTGCAGAACAGTGGTGAATCATAGTATTTTTAGTAAATGATGGAGAAACAACTGGATCTCCATGTAGAAACCCCAATGCAACTGAAATTCTTATGAAGCTACATAAAAATCAATTGCAGAGGGATTGAAGGTCTACTTTTTCAATTGTTGCTATAAAACATTTCAAAACACACAAAACTGTATTGAATAGTTGAATGAACCTAGCATTGTGGGTCAACTAGGTCTTTGACAATGCTGGAGGGGAAAGGACTGAAAGAGTCTGCGAACATCATTCAGTGCCAGAAGGGATGGAGATGATATGAGCTGGGGAGAAAGAGAGGAAATGGCAGCTCCTTCTGCTCCCTGTCTCTGACACAGATGGCCTTGCTACCTTAATAGGCCTTCATTTTCAAAGAGCTGGACCTGGTGGCTAGAGGCAGCTTGATAAAAGGCTACCTGGACCAATGATGTGCTCATTCCACCTCTCACAGCAAGCCCTGCTGGCCACTGGAGCCCTGGTGCTCCAACAAGTATGACTTGATGTAGGAGTCCAGAGACTCCTGACAAGGGATGTTGGACTGATACCCTGACCAGGCCCAGGAGGCCTTTAGTGGCTTAGAGGAAAGACCAGGTTGTCCAAATATGCGGGGAGCAGTTTACTGCCTCCATCCCCACCTGGATGAGAGCTCTTGATGCAGGGAGGGGTTTGGGGGCTTTGGCCACACTCTTTGTTTGGCTTATTTCACAGTGTACCACAGATGCTGCTCTTTTGCAGAAATCCCTCTCTGTACACCCCTGCTAATAGGATTTGGAGTACTTGATGGAGCAATGGAGGGTATCACTCCATCCTGCAGTCAGAGATACTCTCAATGTGGAGGGGTACCATGGGATGACATTGAACTTAGTCCAAGTGGGCAGGGGACCTCCAGAGATACCAGTGGGAGGACTTCTCCCACCAGCACGGTAACTACCACCAGTCTGGGGAGAATTCTTCTAACAGTGTCTTTCACAGAGTGGAAGTTTTAGTTTTAATAATGTCTAACTTATCAATTTATTCTTTCTAGAGTCTAGATATGGTATTGTATCTGAGAAGTCATTGCCAAATCCAAGTTCACCTTGATTTTCTTCCATATTACCTTTCAGAAGAATATAGTTTTATGCTTTGCTTTTAGGTCTAGGATCCATTTTGAGTAAACTTTGTGAAAGGTGCACAGCAAGTGTCTTTCTCCTTGCTAAGGTGAGGGATACTGTAAATGCCAAGAGGACAGGCATCATGGGATGACATTGAACTCATTCAAGTGGGCAGGGGGTCCCCAGAGATACAAGAGGGGTGCCTCCCCCTCCAGCACATGAACTGTCACGAGTTTGGGGACGGGTGTTGCAGAAGTGTCTTAATGAAGACCTTTTACCATCAATATGGGATTTGGAACTGCTGGTTGGAAAGGCTTCAGGCTGGCAGTTAGTCTCTAGTGGACCCTGTAGGAAGGAGCATGCCATCTTGATCCACAAGGCCATGTTTCTCAGATCCTCACTGTGAGAATATGGTGGGGTTCTTGGTGGTAAAACCCAGAATGTTTGCCTTTTAAGACTGTAGCCCCATGTAGTTTATTACTCACACTACTCCACACTTAGCCTTCAGAAATTCATCAAAATCACCATTTCATGGTCTTATGATTTACAACTCTAGCAGCTTCTGCTCCAGGTCAGCAGATCTCATCTGGGCCTTTTTGTATGCTCCCATCTTTGCATAATTTGAGTAGTGGCTTGTCCTGCAACCTCAGTTCTCTGATGGGTGAAAGAAAAATTATTCATTTTCAGTTTGCCAAGTATTTTCTTATTGTAAGGATGGGAGTGTGAACTTACAACTGTATATCTTTTTTAGTCATTGTTTATTATATGTACCTAATTTATCAGCCTCTACTGTTAACATTTCACTAGTTCAAGTGAAGTGTAGAAACTTCACATTCCTTCATGTTCCTTTCCCTATTTATGATGTGATTGTCCTAAATATTTCTTATACATACATTTACAACCACATCAGACGGTGTTATAATTTTTGCTTTAACTGTCAAACATAAATTAGTATATTCGAGAGGCAAAAGAAAGTCTATCATATTTATCCACATTTTTTTTTTTTTTTGCTTTCTTTCTTCTTTCCGATATTCCAATTCCCCATTACCCATTTTATCATTTTCTTTGTAGTTAGGGAACTTCCTCTAGCTATTCTTTTAGGGTATATCTCCTGGTGACAAATCCTATTAGTTTTCTTTAGTCTGAGAGTGTCTTGATTTCACCTTCAGTTCTTAAAGATATTTTTCCTATATTTAGGGTTTGGTGTTGAATGTTCTTTTCTCTCTGCACTTGAAAGATGTTGTGCCCCTTCCTTCTGGCCTCCATGGTTTCTGTCGAAAAAAATCCTCTGTGGTTTGAATTGTTTTCCTTCATCATTTCTGTCTTGCTGCTTTCAAGATTTTTTCTTAGTCTTTAATTTTCAGAAGTTTGTCTATGGTGTACCTTGACTTGGATTTCTTAGGATTTATCTTCTTTGGAATGATTCAGCTTCTTGAATTTGTAGGTTTTTTTTTTTTTATTTTAAAATATTAGGGAAGTACAAATGTTTTTGGTTACATAGATTGCTTTTGTAATGCTTGAGTCATGGCTATAAGTGTGCCCATCACCCAAATAGTGTTGATTGTACACATAAGGTAGGTTTTTGCCCTCGCCCCAGACTGTGTTCATGAGGTGGGGGTAGGGGAAACTCTGAAGGTGTTGCAAGCCAGATATGTTATTTTCAAGAAGATCCTATCTAGTTCAGTGGTCACAACAGTGCTTGGGCTCATGAGGGTGGGAAACTTTCCAAGCAACTTGGCAGCCCGCCGATTTCTGGAGGTGTGTGGGAAGAAGGAATGGAACCCTCACCTACCCTTTCACTGGGCTTCAGCTTCTCTGGGGTTGATCTTAGCTGATATCTTTTTTTCCCCATTCCTGTTCTGCTTCACAGTTTCCTTTTGTGAAGTCTCTGATAAGCTCTGGCAGCTTTGCATCCAAACTGCACCCAAGCTTTGTCCACTCACCCCTTTCCTTTATCTGAAACCTTTCTTTCCCTATGGGACAATGTGGAAACTGATGTCTCTAGTCAGCCACCTTGAATTTGTAAATTTATGATGGTTGTTAATTTGGAAAGTATTCAGCCATTATTTCTTTCAGTACTTTTTCAGCCACATTCTCTTTCTGCTCTCTTTCCAGGACTCCAGCAACATGAATATTAGATCTTTTGTTATAGTCCCATAAGTCCCAGAAGCTCTGCACATTTTTATGTCAGTATATTTTGTCTGTGTTGTTCAAACTAGGAAACTTTTATTGTTCTGTCTTTCAGTCCACCAATTCTTGCCTCTGTTACCCACATCCTTCTTTTATGCCCATCCATTGAGTTCTTAATTTCATCTATTGCCTTTTTCAGTTCTAAAAACTTCATTTGATTTTTCTTTGTAACTGCTACTTCTTTGCAGAGACTTTCTATTTCTTGCAGAGATTTTCTATTATTTACACTTATTTCAAGTGTGTTTGTGATATAGGATGAAGCATTTTTATAATGGAAGATTTAAAATCTTTGTCAGATAATTCTCACATGTCTGTTGTCTTGGTGTTGACATGCATTCAGTACATATTTTTATTTAGTTTGAGATATTCCTGGTTCTCGTTATGTCAATGATTTTTGGTTGAGCCATTCACATTTCAGTTGTTATGTCAAATTACTCTGGATCTTATTTAAACCTTACGTTTTCACTGGCTTTCTCTGACATTGCTCTAAAAGAGAAGCAGGACACTATTTCATTAATGCCATGTGGTAATGGAACATCAGGTAGAGGCCTAGTAGAGAGCAAGAGCTTCCACCTTGGAGCTCTAGTGGTGCAAACTGTTAGCGTGTGGTACTTATCCAGAATTCCAAACTCCACCCAGCCTCTACTGATACCTCCTTGTCTGGGAGGGGTGAGTATCATTCATTACTGTTTTCCATGTAGCCTCCCCTGACCACGGAGAGTGAGGATGGCCTCATTATTGCTGGGCAGCTATGAAAGTCCTCACTCTTTGAGAAGCCTCTGATGACATCCTAGTTGGAGATGAAAGGGTGACTCATTACCTTTGTTTGGAAGTGTAGGTTCCTCATGAGCTGCACAACAAGGGGCTGGCAGGCAATACTTAATTACTAGCTGGTGGGGATGAAACTCCAACCTCACTACTCAGTCTCCTTTGACAGTATTCTAGTGGTGGTGAAGCGGTAGTTGGATTTCTTAGTATAACCCAGTGAGAGTGGAAACCGAGACTCCCTACTTGACCTTTCCTGGTATGGGTGTGGGTGGGGCCACAGACTTTTTTCTTTCATGGTGATGGCATTTAGTGGGAGTAGAGCAACCATTGGCTAAAAATTTTCTGTCTTGCCCTTTTCCTTTTTTTTTTTTTTTTTTTTTTTTTTTGTTGTTGTTGATAGAGAGAACAGGCTTTTGTTAAGGCTCGCCCCCGACTCTGTACCTGTTGACCTTTCTATATGCTGGCTTATCTTGCTCCATTTATGGCCTACAAGAGGCTTAAGGAAAACCAGGGGACTTACCACCTTGTTGTTCCTTGGGTTCCAAGGTTGCTAGCCAGTCTGCCTCTTCTCTCCACCATTCAGAGTCTTCTTAGTCTTATTTTATATATAATGCTCTGAGTGTTCAGTTGTACTTAGCAGGAGAAATAGGGGAAAGCATGTGTACTTCACCTTCCCAAAAGTGGAAGTTGAATCCCTACAGAGAACTTTAAAACAATAATAAAACTGAATAATAGCCAGTTTTGATTTTTGTCACCATCATAATCTAGTAATTCTATATCAATCAAGTGATACTCTCCTCCCAAATCTTTTATCTTTATCCTTTCAAAAATTGTTTTTTTTAAGTGGGGAATTGTCAACCTAAATAACAAACATAGAGGTCTCTGAAAGAAAGTGGTGTTAATTTGGGAATAGAATATTGGAATAGAATACATGTCCCATAGTAAACTATGTGCTATTCAGGGAGGTAAAGGAAGACAAAGGTTTCAAAGGAAAAAATGAGGAGGATTGCATAATTGTTTTGAGGTAATATTCCTTGGCTACAAAATATGGGGAGTTAGCTACATTCTCAGCAAAGATCGGGTCCCTCAGGCAGGGGTCATTTCAAAGGATAAGGAAATACCAGAAAATAGAAATAAAGTCCTCTCTCCTGCTACTCTCTGAATTCCCAAGCAACCACTGATCTGTCTGCCATGAGAGTTTAGTTTGAATTTTAAAAGTTATACAAATACATAGATGTGGGATGGTTAGATCATATGGTAGGGGCACGATGAACATTTTAAGGAACTTATTTTTCCCAATGTACATTGTTGTCTGCTTTGCTGAAGATCAGTTGTTTGGAAAAATTGGATAGCCACATGCAGAAGAATGAAACAGGAGCCCTACCTCTGACCACTCAACAAAATTAATTCAAGATGGATAACAGACTTACATCTAAGGTATGAAACCTTAAATATTCTAGAGGAAAATGTAGGAAGAACTCTTCTAGATATTGGCGTAGGCAAATAATTGATGACTAAGACTGCAGGGGAAATCATGGAAACAACAAAAATAAATAAGTGGGATTTGATTAAACTAAAAAGCTTCTGCACAGCTCTGGAAATTATCAACAGAGCAAATAGCTCACAGAATGGGAGAAAATATTAGCAAAATATGTCTCCAATAAAGGACTAATATCCAGAACTGACAAATAACTCAAGCATATCAGTGAGAAAAAAACAAACATCCTTATTAAAAAGTAGGGAAAAGACATGAGCAGAAGCTTTTCAAAAGAAGATAGAGAAATGGCCGATAAACATAGGAAAAATGCTCAGCATCATTAATCATCAGGGAAATGCAAACTAAAACCACAATGAGATATTACCTTACCCCAGTTAGAATGGCTTTCATTAAAAACACCAAAAGCAATAGATGCAGAAAGAAAGAAACACTTATAAAGTGTTGGTGGGACTGCAAAGTAGTACAACCCTTACAGAAAACAGTAAGGAGATTCTTCAAAGATCTAAAAGTAGATCTACCTATTGATCCAGCAATCCCACTACTGGATATCTACCCAAAGAAAAAGAAGACAGATACTCCTGAATGTTTATTGCAGCACAATTCACAATTGCAAGGATGTGGAATCAATCCAAGTGCCTATTGACTCATGAGTGTGTTAATAAAATGTGGGATGTGTATACCATGGAGTACAACTCAGCCATAAGAAAGATTAATTAATGCCTTCTGCAACAATCTGGATGGAAATGGAGACCATTCTCCTAAGGGAAGTATCTCAAGAACGGAAAAACAAACACCACATGTACTTACTATTAAATTGGAACTAAATGATGAGCACACATGTGCACAGAGGGAAGTAAAACTCAGTGGAAATCAAGCAGAGGGTCGAGGGGGAAGAAGGGGAGACTCAAACATTTCAAAAGCAACCCCTGTAACTTTAAACATTTGTACCCCCTTAATATTTTGAAATAATAAACATTAAGAAACTGCAAAACTGTGTTTTAAAATGGGTGTACCATTTCACATTCTCTTGGCAGAACTTCAAGCACAATGTTAAACAATTCCCCTCTCCTTACCATGAACTCATTAGTCTTAGGTTGTATTTTTTTTTGCATGCAAACATCCATCACAACTTCTGGCACATGAATATTTGCCTTATCTGCCCTATGCTGATAAAACCCAGGCTTGTTTACTATACACCTACAGAGATTAACACAATGCCCAGAACTGAACTAAGAGTAGGATACCCAAGGCAGAGAGTTTATTCACTGAAGTCTTGACTGCCTGAAGGCAGTGATTTCAGACTGGAAAACAGAAAACAAGGGAGACCTCTGTAAACAATGGGAAAAGGAGGTGGATGGAAAAGTTCCCTTGTGGTAGCCAAGAAGTAGATAGACTTCAAGTAGCATAAAAAAAAATCTGTAAGCGAGAAGTGGAATGATTCACATTTTACAGAGACTTAATATGGCCACATTATCATGGATTGATTTTAGGTAAGACATATGGAACTAGGTAATGGTGAAGAGTAGGGAGACCAAAATGAACTAGTCAATGTGGGTGGCTGTGGGGAAAGGCTTGGAAGAGACACAGTCTCGCTGCTGTGTGTTCTACCAGAATCCAAGATGGAGAAATGAAGAGGGTGGAAGGTCAGTTTGGAGTGCTCTTTAGGGATGTTAAAGAAATGCTCCCTTTTCCCAACCAGAGCATTTAGGCCCCCCAGTATCCTCTCTCCTGGAGCGTCAGGATGATGCATTGAGAGACATCTAAGTTGCATTTTGACACCCACCCCTCCCCCAGTTGATGGGATTGTGTCAGGATGGTGCTTTGTGATGTCTAAGCTGCATCTTGGCCTCCCCAGCATCTTTCTGCACCCCTCCCCAACCCCATGACGTAAGTGTGGTGCTTGGTGACCTCTAAGGTCTCCTGGGGCTCCCATTGGCTAGTGGTGGCTTGGTGACCAAACAAAGCTTAGGGGCGTGGCCACACCCTATCCTGGAAAGGGTATATGTAGGGAGGTCAGGCGGCCAGGGTAGACTGCTGGGAAACACTGACATGGTGAAGATGACCAGGAAATCACAAGCCTCTGGCAACGTCATTGAACAACACCCTGCCAATGTCAAAGTGGGGAACAAGAGGAAGGCCCCTCATCAACCCAGGTCCAGGGGCAGCTTCAAGGTGAGTGACCCACTGAAGCTCCTCTCCGCCTTCCCCTCGCGTCCTTCCCCCTACTCTCCCACTGCCCTCGCCCAACACAACCCCCCCTCTGGCCGCACCCCTTCCCAAGCTTCCACCCAACTCCACTCTTGTTCCCTAAACCAGTGCCCTTCTGTGATCTCCCTGTTGTCCTTGCAGGTGCCCAAGGTAACCAGAAAGGCAAAAGTACCCATTTGAGGGACTTTGAGGAGAAAAGCTTCTCCGAAAGTGACCACCCTTTCAATTCAACCCAAAGAAGAGACAGGGCCGACAATATTCAACCCTTGTAACCACCTGGATGAAGAAATTAGTCAAAATGAAGCAGAGCAGGCCCCAGAGAGCGGAGAGAGGTCCACCATCTCAAGCGTCAACCTCAGCAGCCGGTAACTTCAGAGTGAGGCCAGCGAACTCAGAGCTATCTGCGAAGTCTCTGATGGTCTGGCTGTGGGGACATGGCCACCATGTCAATGAGGAATTTTCCACCAATGGGGTATATGATAGTGAAGAAAATAAAACCAACGACCTGTGAAATTGTGGGTGTGTCCCTGAGTGTTCTGTGATGGCAGGGAGGGAGGAAGAAGGGAAGAGGCGGGTGTGTGGGAAGGGAGGGGGTGGGTCCTGCAGAGTTGGGGTCAGACCAGCTGGGCCATGGAGAGCCAGAAATGCAGGGCTGAGCCCTGGAAGAAATTTCCTCCTTAACACTTTCACCCACTGACAAGGCAAAAAAAGACTTAGTATATATTTTCTTTTTGTGTGTGTGGGTGTGTTTGCATGTAAAGGGACTAGAAAGGAAAAAAGGAGAAGTGTTATGTGTGTGGAGTAGGAATACCTCCTCCCAAGAATGTACACAAAGTAATTGCCTTCAGGACACCCACTCATCTCATAGTGGTGTTTGTTACCTTGGCTAGGCTATGGTACCCTGATGTGTGGTCAAACACCTGTCTAGATGTTGCTGTGAAGATATTTTGTAAATGTGATTAACATTCAAATCAGTAGATTGTGAGTAAAGCAGATTGCCCTGTATAATGTGGGTGGGCCTCATCCAATCAATCAAAGGCCTTAAGAGTAAAGACCAAAATCCCCCAAAGGGGAAGACATTCTGCTCCAGACTGCCTTCAGACTCAAAACTGCAACATGGACTCTTGCTGGAATTTTCAGTCTGCTTGCTGCCCTGAAATTTCAGACTTGATAATATCCTCCATCTTGTAAGCCAGTTCTTTAAGTTAGATCTCTCTCTCTCTCTGTCTGTGTCTCTCTGTCTTTTGGAGAGCAATAGACAGTGGGTACATATGTATGTATGTGTGCATATATACATATACACACGGAGAGAGAGAGGAAGAAATAGAGAGAGACTAAACACACACACTCATACACACATATACAAATTCTATTGGTTATGCTTCTCTGGAGAAATCTGACTGACATACAGCCTATGCTGTAAGCAACTAAAGGCTCTCAGAAGGACCAATCATCTCCTCTTATGAAAAGTCATTGACAACTCTCCAATCACTAAAATGATGGTGTTTGGACACCATGAATATAACCCTGCTTATGCAATTTCTTGTTAAGAGAACTTGAGATTGAGCGGCTGCCTAACAATGATGGGATGGGGCAGTGGGAGTGGTCAGCTACTAGTGCAGTCAATAAATTGCAGGAAATTGTTAAATATTAATATCTTTGAGATAATTGTTGATTCACTTGTGAGGAATAACGTGGAGACATTGCATACTCTTTAGCCAGCTTCTCCTAATAGTAACATCTTACAATACCATAGTACAATATCACAACTGGGTTAGCGACATTGATACCATCAAGACACTAAATATTTCCATCACCACACAGTTCCCTCATGCTACCTGTTTATAGAGATATCCACTTGCCTTTCACACCCACTCTCTTCCCATTAACTCCTGGTAGCCACTAATCTATCCTATATAGTCATAACTTTGTTATGTCAAGAATAATATACAAATCGAATCATACCATGTGTAAACTTTTTGCACTTAGCATAAACTATGGTCTGAATGTGTGCGCCACAAAATTCATATGTTGAAACTTAATTGACAATGTGATACTATGAAAAGGTAGGACCTTTAGGAGGTGGTTGAGTCATTAGGGTGGAGCCTACATGAATGGGATTACTGAACTTATAAAAGGTGAGAAGGAGCAGTTTGTCCCTTCTGCCATGTGAGAACACAACAGAAGCACCATCGATGAAGCAGAGCACCTTCACCAGATATCAAATCTGCTAGCACCTTGATCTTGAACTTCCCAGCCTCTAGAACCATGAGAAAATAATTTTCTATAATTTATAAATTACTGAGTCTAAAAGAATTTATTGCCTTATAGCTGCCTGAATGGACTAAGACAGCATTCTCTTGAGGGGTTGCATATAATAATAGTTTCTTCCTTTTTATTGCTAAGTATAATAGTATTCTATGCATTGATGTACCATGGTTTGTTTAACAATCACCCCATTGAAGGTCATTTGGGCTGTTTTCAGTGTTTGGGTATCATGAATAAAACTGCTATGAACATTTATGTACAGGTTCAGTGTGATCACACATCTCATTTCTCTGGGACAAATGCCCAAGTGTGAAATCTGAGTTGTATGTTAGTTGGATGTTTAGTATTATTAATTAATAGGCTTTAATTTTTAGAACAGTTTTAAGTTATACAAAATTTAGCAGATAATACTGAGAGTTCACAAAACATTAGTCCTTCCATATAGTTTTCTTATCATTAACTTCTTATGTTAGTGTGGTGAATTTGTTACAATTAATGAAACAATATTGATAAATTATTATTAACTGAAGTCTGTTGTTTATGTTAAGGTTCACTTTTTGTGTTGCACAAAACCATGTGTTCCATAATGGCATTCATCCACCATTCCCGTATCACACAGAATAGATTCACTGGCTGAAGAATTTCTTGTGCTCTGTCTATTCACTCCTACCCCCTCTCCCTGAATCCTTAACACCACTGGTCTTCTTATTATAGCAATAGTTTTGCCTTTTCTAAAATGTCATATAGGTGGAATTGTATAGGGTGTAGACTTTTCAAACTAGCTGCTTTCACTTAGCAACATACGTTTGAAATTCCTCTCTTTTTTTCATGGCTTGATAGCTCATTTAAAAAAAAATTCTGAATGGTATTTTTATTCTGTGGTATGGAATGTACCACAGTTTGTTTATCCATTGACCTATTGAATATCATAGGATATCATGGTTGCTTCCAACTTCGGGATGAATAAAGCTGCTATAAACATTTGTGTACAGGTTTTTGTGTGGAGTTATATTTTCAACAACATAGAGTGAATATCTAGGTGTGTGGTTTCTGCAATGTATATTAAGGCCATGGTTAGCATTGTAAGAAACTGCTAAACTGTCTTTCAAAGTGGCATATCATTTTGCATTCCTACCAGCAATTAATGGAAATTCCTATTGCTCAGCATCCTCACCAGCAATTGTTATTGTCAGTGTTTTCCATTTTAGGCATTGTATAGGTGTAGTGATATTTCATTGTTGTGTAAACTTGTAAATGTCTAATGACAAATGATATTGAACATCTTTTCATGTCCTTCCTTACCATCTCTATATTTTCTTTGACAAGCCATCTTTTCAGATCTTTTGCCTATGTCTAAACTGGTCATTTGTTTTCTTACCGTTGAACTACAAGAGTTCATTGCATATTTTGGATACAAGTCCTGTATGAGATATGTATTTTGCAATTATTTTCTCCCAGTCCATTGCTTGTCTATTCATTATCTTGACAGTGTCTTTCACAGAGCAGAAGTTTTTAATTTTAATAATGTCTAACTTATTAATTTTGCCTCCATAGTGGAGCAGCAGTCCAGTTTCCCCTTGCTTGTCCAGATCAGTCACCCCAGCCAACAAAGCAACTCTTAGCCTGTTGAGTCAGGGGCATGAAGATCCCATTGTGACCGGTGGCAGTCTTCACTTCCAGTAGAGCGGAATCACTGTTGGATGTCCTGGAGGAAGCATTCCTTCACCTGGAACTAAGACTTCTAGGCCAGCAGAGCATAAGGTTGTTGTGAGAATATGAAGCAAAACTTTTGCTTGTAGCTCACTAGGGGTAATGTGAGTGGTGCCACACCCATTTCCACTCCTTAATGTCTAGACCTTTGAATCCTGGCTATGACAGAAGCCACATCATATATTGGATGCTGATTCAGAGCATATGCAGCCTTCTAGAGAACTGCAGCCCCGCAAAGTATGGTTACCTACTTGGTGCTGTTAACTACGACTTCAAAAGGCCATTACACTGTAACTTTTCACAAATACATTTATTTGCATATCTATACATATACATATATATAATGAATACCTTTTTTTCTTTCCTCCTTTACTCCATTATCATGTAACATAAATGTGTTGACTTCATAGTAGTATTTAAGTATTGTTGAATTTATGTAATATTATTTAAGTTATGGGATATCAGCACAAGAAAAACCTCATTGAAGGAACTTATCTCCTCTTCTAGGGAAACAATTAGTATATTTCCGTTTGTGTGCAGAATAGTTGTAATAAGTTAGGCAGAATCACGATCTTGCTCTTGTCTTTATTTGCACCTTAGGTATGGTCTAAGCAGCTGTGTATGGGTGCCAAGTGGAGACATGTTTGACTGGTGATGTTTAATTTTATGTGCCGAATTGGCTGGGCTCAGATAGCTGGTCAAACTTTGTGTCTGAATGTGTCTGTGATGGTGTTTTTGAAGGAGGTTGACATTTCAGTCAGTAGACTGAGTAAGGAAGATCACCGTCACCAATGTGGAAGCCACTGAGAGCCTCTGCAGAACAAAAAAATGTGGAAGGAGTGTGAATTCTCTCATTTTCCGAGCTGGGATATCCTTGTTCACCTTTTCCCAGACCACTGATCTTTGGGTTGTCGGACATGCAGACTCCAGGACTTACACCAGCAGCTCCCCTGATCCCTGCTATTCTTGCTTCTATTTCTGTGGAGAATGCAGACTATTACAAGCATGTAAGCCACTATCTACACAGCACTCTGCTTAACCTAAACCCAAGGCCTGAAGCAACCCCTGTTTATGGAGCTAAACCTGAAGTCTAGCCATGGTCTGGGTCCAGACTGACAGTAGGATATTTTTCTACCACCTAGTGGACACCTCCACCTAAATGGGCTGGAGCACCTAGTAATCTGCACAGTCCACACTGACCTCATCCTCCCCACTCTTCCTCATCCCATCACGACCAACTCTTCCTCCTTCCCCTTCACCTTCAGCTAAGGGGAGCAGCTTCCACCTACTCAGCAGCCCCAAAAGACAGATCATTAAAGATTCTCCCCATCATTTCACAGACCCCAACTTCCTAAAACTCTCACTTGTGTTTCCAGCTCACCACCCTCCCCGAATCAAACAGAATTATGTAACTGATCCCTTCTTTTGTTTACTTGTGGTATTTCCTCCATAGATGTTCAATAAGGGTTTGCTGGATCAATGAATGAATGGATCAAAATAGCAGAAAGTTGAGAGCTGAGAAGATGGCGGAGTTGTGGTGACTGCCTGGATCTGCGCTCTGGTGAGGAAGTCTTCGATCTGGATCTGCCACAATGCTAGAGGACTGTTCCCACACAGGAACAGTGGTGTGAATTCATGGAAAATCAACATGGGACAAACAGAGTGAGTGAGGTCTGAGGTGAACGAAAATTAGGATCGCAAAACTCTGCAGAACGCAGGACAGAGAGTAGTCAGTGGAGCGTGGGTCAGCTGTGCCCACCCCCAGGTGGGGTGGGGGAAGCCTTCTGGGAAAGCGGCTTGCTCTCCTCACTGACCTCCAATAGAAATTGTTTGGAGACCTACTGCAAGCCAAAGCAGAATCACTGAGGGAGACGTGGGGCATGGTGGACAGGAGGCTTTTTCGGGAGAATAGCTAGGAACCTGGGGAGTCTTGGCTGAGACAGCCCTTGGCAAGGAGGGACAGACCTGCGCCAGAGCGGAGGGGCACAAAGGATCCTCGAACAGCGAATTGCGTTGTGCCTTCATGCTGCTTTTTTTCGGCGGTTCTCCAGCTGGTGGCCCCCGGCGTCTTTGCTCGCCAGCCCCCCGGCAGTGGCAGTCTCTGCCTGCCAGGGAGCCGGTACCCCTCCCACCCCAGAGCGCTGCGGGAACCATCTTGAAAGCAAAGGCAGAACCGCTGGGGAGCCATAAGGTGCCGAGCGGCTCTCTCCACCTGGTGCCCTCCGCTGGTTTCTGGGCCAACGCCAGGAGCGCGGCATATGCATGGGCACACTGGGCAGGAGACAATAAAGGGTGAAAACCCCGGGGCCACGCTCGGCGTGAAGGTGCAGAGCTGCGCTAAGGTGTAAAAACACAATCATTGAGTCGCCAAACTATATACTTCAGATTTGTGTATCTTTTCGTTTAGCGAAATGGTGTGGTGCTGTGTAGTTTTGTTTTTGTTCTTTTGTGTTTGTGTTTTTGGTGTTTTTGGTGAGGTTTTTGTGTTTTTTTTTTCTCTTCTCTTCGCTTTTTCTTTTCTCTTTCTTTTTCTTCTCTTTCTTTTCTCTTCTTTTCTTTTCTTTTTTTTTTCTTTCTTCTCTCTTTTTTCCTTCTAACTGGAGAGCCACAGTGAGCTTCAGAATGGGCCAGGCCCCCGGCTCTGGTACATACCAGAACCTGAGTAGTCACCCCCATCACTGGCAATCTGCGGGCAAGCAAACGCCATCTTGAGGCCCAATGCCAAGTCACTGCGGAGCAATAGGGTGCCAAGAGGCTCCCTGGATGGCCCCCTCCCCTGGTCCACGGTCCTTATATAGGGGCTCCGCCCATGTGTAAACACTGAATACTTCTCCAGAAGTGAGAGTGTGGAGCCCGGTCCCTGGGGATATTGGGCCAAGGTAGACTTTTACCCGTGGGAGCTGCAGCAACTGAGTGCTGACCGAATGAGGGAACCGCCCACTCCCCATAGCTAGTATCTTTCCTGCAGATAGAGATAGAAACCACTCCTATAGAGGAAGAACCAAAGGGAAACAAACAAACAAACAAAGAGAATTTCAGTCGATTATTAGTGTGGATCCAGCCTGCCTTCTGAAAGACCACAACACAGTGTCCTAATTCGCCAAAGAGGTTTTGGATCACTCCAATTAGTTATTTAGTTGGAAAGATTTATCTTCAATTTCTGAGATTCTTTCCTTTAGTTGATTTACACTTCTCTTGAGACTTTCCACAGTGTTTTGTAGCTCTCTGAGTGAATTCTTCATTTCTAGGAGGTCAGTTTGGTTTTTCTTCAATATTTCAATTTCTTTAGTGAATTTTTCCTCCATATCTTGTATTTTTTTTTTGTGGTTTCTTTGTGTTGGTTATCCATTGATTCTTGTATATTATTCAGCTTGTTTATAAACCATAATTGGAATTCTTCGTGTGACATGTTGGTGTTTTGAATCTGGTTTGTGTCGAATAGTTGAGAGCTGGTATTTCTCTTTGGGGATGACCTTTCCATTTGATTATTTGTGCTCCCTGTGTTTTTTCACTGGGCCCTTCCCATCTAGATTTATCATTGGATCTTTTCTTATAGATTTAATCTGGTTAACAGCACTCTTTGAGCTCTATTCTTAGGCTGTGGAGCAGTCTAGGTATATTGCTTCCTTTGGCAAGAGGGGGAGACTGTAGTGAATTGTTTAGAGATTTTTCTATTTCAGTTGGGGGACTGCTTCTGATGGGTCCAATACTAGAGGATTGTGAAGAAGACAATAAGCAAGGGTTGGACAAGCTATTTGAAAACATAATCGAGGAAAATTTTCCAGGCCTTGCCAATACTCTAGACATACAGATTCAAGAAGCTTAAAGGACCCCTGGGAGATTCATAGCAAATAGGAAAACACCACACCACGTAGTCATCAGGCTGACCAAACTATCCACTAAAGAGTCCCTTTTCCAAGCTGTAAGGAGAAAGAAACAAGTAACTTACAAAGGAAAATCCATCAGAATTACGCCAGATTTCTCAGCTGAAACCTTACAAACAAGAAGAGGTTGGGGCCCCATTTTCACGCTTCTGAAACAGAATAATGCCCAGCCTAGAATCTTGTACTCAGCTAAGCTAGGTTTTCTATACGAAGGAGATATTAAGACACTCTCAGATAAACAAAGGTTGAGGGAATTCACCAAGACAAGACCAGCCCTCCAAGAAGTACTCAAAAGAGAGTTACACACGGATCAGCACAAGAAAGATACACGAATGTAAAACTACTCAAGAGCTAAAGATCAAATTCCAGATACCACAATGGCTCAGGAGAGAAAACATCACAATGAAGTTCTACCCAACAAGCTGAACAAAAAACCGTCTGACTTATCAGTTTTCTTAATAAATGTGAATGGCTTGAACTCCCCGCTAAAGAGACATAGACTGGCTCAATGGATATAAAAAACACAATCCAAGTATCTGCTGTCTTTAAGAAACACACATAACCTGCAAAGATGCATTTAGACTGAAAATAAAAGGACGGATATTGATATTTCAAGCAAACAGTAACCAAAAGAAAGCTGGAGTGGCAATCATAATTTCCAATAACTTAGTTTTTAAACCAACAAAAATAATTAAAGACAAAGATGGCTACTACATACTGGTCAAGGGCACAATTCAACAAGAAGCCATGACTATACTCAATATATATGCACCCAACCTAGGTGCACCTACATTCATAAAGCAAACCCTACTTGATCTGAACCAAATGATAGATAACAATACTGTAATAGCTGGAGACTTTAACAATAGTGTAATAGCTGTTTACAGGACAGATCCTCTAAACAGAAAATAAACAAAGACATAATGGACCTAAATAGAATGCTAGAACAAATGGGCATTGCTGATATCTATAGGACATTCTACCCAAAGTTCACAGAATATACATTCTTCTCATCAACTCATGGGACATTCTCTAAGATTGACCATGTCCTAGGACATAAAGCATGTCTTAAAAAGTTCAAAATATAGAAATTATACCATGCATCTTCTCAGATCACAGTGGAATAAAAGTAACAATGAACAAACAGAAACCCTAACTCTTACTCAAAGTCATGGAAGCTAAATAACTTTCTCCTGAATAATTATTCTATAAAGGAAGAAATCAAGATGGAAATCAAAAGTTTCTTTGAATTAAATGACAATGGAGATACAACTTATCAAACTCTATGGGATGCAGCTAAAGCAGTCCTGAGAGGGAAATTTATATCCATAAATGCCCATATCAAAAAGACAGAAAACCTGCAAATAGGCAACCTAACAAAAAGACTAAAAGAGCTGGAGAAAGAAGAACAGAATGACCCCAAACCCAGCAGAAGGCGAGAAATTACGAAGATCAAATCAGAATTAAATGAAAAGGACAACAAAGAAACTATAAGGGAAATTAATAAAACAAAAAGTTGGTTCTTTGAAAAGATAAACAAAATAGACACACTTCTGGCTAGACTAACCAAGAGCACAAAAGTAAAATCTCTAATAACCTCCATTAGGAACATGAAAGGAGAAATCACACCGATGCTACAGAGATACAAGATATCATCTATGAATTCTACAAAAATCTTTATGCACACAAACTGGAGAATGCGGAGGAAATGGACAAATTTTTAGAAACACGTAGTCTTCCCAGGCTCAACCAGGAAGAAGTAGAGTACCTGAATAGACCAATATCAAGAAGTGAAATCGAAACAGCAATAAAAAACCTTTCCAAAAAGAAAAGCCCTGGTCCAGATGGGT